>CAKNYM010029825.1:0-16704 GCA_932195095.1 Andricus curvator | reverse complement strand
TTTTTTTTTTGTTTCAAAAATTAACTATATAAATCAAAGTGGATATTTTTTGGTTAAAAATCTTACTTCTTTGTAGAAAGTTGAACTACATTGTTAAAAATTCATCTTATTTATAAGATTCACCTCTTTCCCGTGGAGAAATTTCCCAATTTGATCCTGATTCCCGACGTGGCCCCGATCGGGTTAGCCCAATGCGGCCCTGATAATGGCTACTGTTGTGGTCCTGGTCGGGGCCACATCGGGCTACCCTTTGTTAATTCATAGTTAGTTTAAAAATTAGAATTAATTACATTTAAAATTACTCCCTGTCTTATTTAGTGAATATTCAACTAATGTTCATTTCAGTGATTAACCTAAAGTTAAGTAGTTAAAATTAACGTCTCATATGCAAAGAATATAAGAAACGAGAAAAAACTAAAAAATGCTTAAATTCATTTGAACAAAATGTCTAAAAATGTATGTTTACGGACGCATTGAATTAGTTAATAAATATACAATTATCAAGTTAGTATTGATTATTGTAGGTATTTTTTTATTCTGTTTAGAGTTTATACTTATTTAGATTTGAATTTGCCGCGCTAATCTCGTATGTATTCGATTAGTCTTCCGTTCGATTATTTGGCAACGAAAGGACGAAACTCAAAAGGAAGACAACTTCGTAAAAGTGACGAAACAGTAAACCAGGGGGATGGCTCTCCTATAAAGGCCTGTAGAATAAATGTGTCATGAGATTTGAAGACGGCCGAGTGGCGGCGCTGGCTGTACTTTTAGGCCGACAATTATTCAAATGCATGGGGAAAATACAAATTTAATTTATTTTAATTGTTAAAATACGTTTTTTGCATATATTTATCTCGGAAAAATATTTTGTAGCATAATAAATATCCAATAAATTGATCAGTACTAATGAAAAATGAAGAAAACATTATTTTGATGATTAAATACGAATACACTTTTCACAGAGTACCAATAATAATTCTACAAAGTGAACATTACATTTTTAGCATTGACATATGCAAATATTGTAAACTGTGAAAATAGTAAATTTCAATTGAATTTTATTTTTATTGACATTTATAATGATTATTGAAAATTGAAATTAACGCTTAATTCAACTAAATTATTAAAATTTATATATTTTTTGTAAAGCTAGAAAATAATTCATTTTGTTTCGTTATAAGACGTTTATAAAAATTAATTATAATAATAAAAAATATCTATTGTTACAAAAATTTCGAATATTTCTAACGATTTATATTATAAAGAATAAGATTGATAGAATAAATAAATATTGATAAAGTTGTAGAATAAAAAAGTGTATTTATTGTGAACAATATTTAATTAGAAATTAACAGACAATAAATAAAAATACATAATTATAAACGAATAAATACTACCATTTGGAACACGGTATGTACATATAATTTAAAAACATTTATTTACATTTGTGATCGCCCGACAGTACAATTCTTAACGCATTTTAATGTTTTTTTTTAATGACCTTACGTCTTCCAAGTAAAATTAGTTACTTTGAATATTTCACTCAAACTAAATAAAAATTTTTTATTTAACAACAAAGTTTAATTTTTTTGTCTAACTTTTCAGTGATACCATTTATTTTAAGACTTTCAAATTCATTACCAAAAAAGGCCATAAATCAATGTAATAACTAACTAAAAATAATTTCCAGTGGGTTAGAGCAAGACCAAGACAAATTTTTTTACAATGTTATAAACAAACTAATGAAAAAGAGTAATTTTTTCGTGATTCGCAACGATTGGGTATTTAAAATCAATAGCCTTTGTGTGAAATATGACACATATTAATGTTCGCTTACAATAAGTTAAGAATAGTTGCTGTTTGCAAACAGTCAAATAATTATTGTCCGATCGTTTTACACATTGCAAATTTTAAAAGTCGCAAAAATAATTTTTTAAAGATATGTGCTTGTAGAGAATGAGCAAACAGAACATTTTTCCGGATAGTTTTTTTTGTGTCCAATAATTATTCTTAATAGGAAAAAAAAACAACTGAAAAATGTGTAACTCCAAAATCAATAATAAATAAATAAATATTGATAAAGTTGGAGAATAAAAAAGTGCATTTGTGAACAATATTCAATTTGAAATAAATAAAGAATAAATATACATAATATTAAACGAATAAATACTACCATTTGGAACATTGTATTTACATAAAATTTAAAAACATTTAAATAAATTTATGTACATTTGCGAAGTTAAGCAATTCAAGTTGTAGCAAGCAATTTTCACTTTAGCAAATTGCCGCATTCGGTCTTCCAAGTAATATTGGATCAAATAAGGTAACACGTCTTTAGCAATCTTTAGCAATTCGCGTAACCAAAATTGCATCCAAAAACAACGCACTTATACCCCATTATTCTCGTTCATCACAAAAAAAACTTGATAAAATTTCAGTCTAAAAGCCTTAAAACTTAATTCTAAAGCAAAAAAATTTAAAAAGTCCGTTATTATAATATAAAAAGTACAAAAATTCACATTTTTGACACTTTCCCCATGCATTTGAATAATTTTCGGCCTAAAAGTACAGCCAGCGCCACCCTCGGCCGTACTCAACATTTCCGTCACTTTCATTTCAGAGAGTCACGGGGCTGCAGTAAACAGTTGAAAAAGTGTCGACAAATTTTTGGCATTATAACCTCACTTTTTTTATACTTTGCTCCACGTGCTAAAAAACTTTTCAATTAAATTGTCGATTTTTCAAACAAAAAAGATTGAAATATACATATATATAAAGTTCAATCAAATATTAGAATAATTTTCAAGAAGAAAAAATTTTTTAGAAAGCAGTGGGTTCTTAAACAAAAAAGTTTATTTACATCTAAAAAAGCACTTTAAAAGTGACTTTAAAATAAATATATAAATCTTTAACAGAAAAGATCATTTTCAATAAAAAAGATAAATTTTTTAAGTTGTATTATCAACCAAAAAGTTGAATTTTCAACAAACAAGAATAATCTTATACCCAGAAAGACGAATTTTTAACGAAAAATATGAATTTTCTACCAAATCGTTGACTTTTCAACCAATAAGTTGAATTTTCAACAAACAAGATTAATTTTCTACCAAAAAAAAAAATTATATTTTAATAATATCCCTATGAATAAAAATTAGAATGAGTCTGTTCAGGGCCAGATCAGGCCTTCCTCATGGATACCCCATTCAGGCCCTGATCGGATTAGGCGTTTCATTTCGAGTCTGGCCCTAACTGGGGTACCCGATTGGGGCCAGATCTGGCCCCGACCAGGGCCGCTCTGAAATTTCTGCACGGGTTGCTTCGTAATTTAACATTATTTTACAAATTCGCCTTTTTGTTGTTAAAAATTAATTTTTTATCTGAAAATTTTACTTGCTCATTTTTGCTTGAAAATTTATTTTTTATAAGTTGAAAATATTTGGTTAGAAATTTAATTATGTTGTTGAGGTGACCCGTGGAGAAATTCCCCAATTTGATCCTGATTCCCGACGTGGCCCCGATTGGGTTAGCTCAATGTGGCCCTGATCATGTCTACTGTTGTGGTCCTGATCAGGGCCACATCGGGTTACCCTCTGTAAATCAAAGTTAGTTTAAAAATTGAAATTAATTAAATTTAAAATTACTGCCTGTCTCAATTAGTGAGTATTTAACAAATTTTTAGTTTAGTGACTAAGCGAAATTCAAATTAGTTTAATTGAACTTGCAGGTAGTGTTATTTGACTACAAAATATTATTTTCATTAATTATTTGTTAACATTATAGACGTAGAATTAGTTAAATTCAACTAATTGCTGATGAATGTAATATCGAAAAATATAAAAATGTACCCATTTATTTTTGTCATATTCACTAAAAAGTCTCGAAATTTGCATAATGATAATTTGAAAATACCGCTCGAAATCTCACAGTTTCGAGACCTTTGTCGTCGCGTCACGTTTTCGCTGTTTCGCATGAGTCTTCAAATAAGTCAAATGTTCTAGTATCATTGTACGGTGGGCAAGTGATATACATAATTTATAATTAATGCCAAAGGCAAAGAGTACTTTGCGGGTAAGGAAGCATAGATCCATTGCTGCCTGTCCTTATTTATGCAATGAAGATGTTGATGAAGACGTATAGGTAAGCAATTACTTATATTCACTATCAAATCTAACCACAAAATGATACGAATTTTTTTTAATTTGTTGTGAATTATATATATAAATCAGGTATAAATTAATATTTTCGGTTTGTTACTATGAACTTTTACTCCAAAAAACTTTTCGAGTCAACATTTTTGTAGTAGTTTTTGATAAAGATTTAATAAAGCATTTTTTTCTACTTTTCCCATACTTTTGTTTAAATAAATTATAAATATGTTCACAACAAAATTTCTTTTTTGTTTCGATTGTATTTCTGAGATAAATATTAATAAACGATTTGTATTTCATGAAAATTAGTGAAAAGATCAATTACTTATAATAAGAAATAATTATATAGATGTTGACGATGAAGATGAGGCTGAAGAAGAAAATTTGGATGAAACAATTGGAACTTATACTCTGGAAATGTAAACCAGCAGTGAACGTAATTTTTTCCATAGTGTCTACGAGTACTATTGATTTTTAAAATTTCATAATATAACAATCCTATTAACAAATATCTTACTAAATTTGTATACTACTATAACAGGAAGATCAACTCCTTCAGATTCTGCGCAAGAATCTTTTGCAATTAACAACAGTGGATTAGAAACTCCTCCACAAAACAAGAAGCGGACACAATCTCAACGTAAATATTTTCTCCATATGGGGCGTTATTTCTCAAGTGTACCCACTCAAAAAGTCAATGTTGTCCGATCTAAGTTAAACTAAGGCAAAGCGTTGTGCTATTGGATAGTAGTTTATGGGGGGAAAATTTTGTCATTCGGATAAGTATTGACCGAGGGGGAGGGGGTGAAAGTTTTGGGATTTTCGTGGATATCGTCTATTTCGGCGATTTTTAACTCTTCTAATAGCGATAAAAAAAATATTGTCCAGTACAGTTTCGGTAGAGTTTTTCACGCTCTTTCGATTGGTGCTACGCATTTTTTTTAAAAATAATTATTTGACCTTCAAAAATGAAGGTCAAAAATAAATTTGACTTTTTTTCGAAATAAGACAGGTTTTTTTGTCTTTTTTCTGGTCTTAACAGAAAGATTAGGTTTTTTCCTATAAGAATATGTAGATTAGAAAGTGGGATTCAAATTTTTAATTAATGAAAATAAGTGTTGAGTACTCCGGTACGCGCATGACGCTGGCGCTAGAGCCACGCGGCGCACCGTGGTGCCTTCATGATACTGTTTTTACGAAAAGTAATAATATATGCTAGTATATTTGATCGCTCCCTGCATTTTACAGGGTTGATACTGCCATTATTTAAATGCCTGCATTACTTTCACTGATGAATTTTGAAAAAAATGTTGAGTTTCGGAAAATCAAGTTATTGAATAAGTGGTCGGGTCGAAAAAGTGGTTTCATGAATTAACTAAAATTAAAGCTTGGGGATTTTTTCATGCTGATGTCTAGTCTTCTATCTGCCTTTCTTTCATCCTTTTGTTTTTTTAGTAACAGTTGTTTTCACTTTGTTTTCTACTTTTCGTTTCATCTCTTTTGGGAAGTAGTCGCATTCCGTGGCTGAGGAAAATTTCTTCAATTGAAGTCTCCCATCTTCAGTAGGTATAAATGCATGGTATCGCAAAGTCCCTTTGATTGTCACTGCAGCACTGAATCTGCTGTTCAGATCTTCAGCAGTGGCTTCGTGATCTTCCTTGCTACTAAAAATGATTTCAGTTTCCTTGCAGTACTTCTTTGTCCACTGAAATAAGGATGAAGCTTCTAGGATGCGATCTTCAGGGGAACATTGTAGGCTATACCTTGCTGCATTTCGTTTAACATTCGCCCCTATGCTCACATGCTCATTGCTAATATCCTAGCTCATAAGGTAGATTTCGGAATTCCAGCTGAGTGGCATTACCATCCTACCGCTCATGGTAAGGGAGCAGGTGATGGCATAGGGACGAATGTTAAACGAAATGCAGCAAGGTTTAGCCTACAATGTTTCGCTAAAGTTCGCATGCTAGATGCTTCATCCCTATTTCTGTGGTCAAAGAAGTACTGTAAGGAAACTGAAATCATTTTTAGTAGCAAGGAAGATCACGAAGCCACTGCTGAAGACCTGAAAAACAGATTCGGTGCTGCAGTGACAATAAAAGGGACTTTATAATACCATACATTTATACCTACTGAAGATAGGAGACTTCAATTGAAGAAATTTTCCTCAGCCACGGAATGCGACTACTTCCCAAAAAAAAAGAAACGAAAAGTAGAAAACAAAGTGAAAACAACTGTTACTAAAAAAACAAAAGGCTGAAAGAAAGGCAGATAGAAGTCTTGACATCAGCATAAAAAAATCCCTAAGCTTTAATTTTAGTTAATTCATGAAACCACTTTTTCGACCCGACCGCTTATTCAATAACTTGATTTTCCGAAATTCAACATTTTTTTCGAAATTCATCAGTGAAAGTAATGCAGGCATTTAAATAATGGCAGTATCAACCCTGTAAAATGCAGGGAGCGATCAAATATACTAGCATATATTATTACCTTTCGTAAAAACAGTATCTTGAAGGCACCACGGTGCGCCGCGGGGCTCTAGCGCCAGCGTCATGCGCGTACCGGAGTACTCGACGCTTATTTTCATAAATTAAAAATTTGAATCCCACTTTCTAATCTACATATTCTTATAGGAAAAAACCTAAGCTTTCTGTTAAGATAAAAAAAAGACAAAAAAACCTGTCTTATTTCGAAAAAAAGACAAATTTATTTTTGACCTTCATTTTTGAAGGTCAAATAATTATTTTTTGAAAAAATGCGTAGCACCAATCGAAAGGGCGTGAAAAACTCTATCGAAACTGTACTGGACAATATTTTTTTTATCGCTATTAGAAGAGTTAAAAATCGCCGAAATAGACGATATCCACGAAAATCCCAAAACTTTCACCCCCTCCCCCTCGGTCAATACTTATCCGAATGACAAAATTTTCCCCCCATAAACTACTATCGAATAGCACAACGCTTTGCCTAAGTTTAACTTAGATCGGACAACATTGACTTTTTGAGTGGGTACACTTGAGAAATAACGCCCCATATATATTTATATTAATAACTTCACTAATTTTATATTCTATAACTTCATATTTTTGGTTAAAAATTCATTCCCTTGGTTTAAAATTGTACTATTTTGTTGAAAATTCTTCTTCTTTTTGTTACAAATTAATTTTTCTAACTGCAAATTTAACTATTTTATTTACGATTGAAATTTTTTTTTTTAGTTGAAAATTGATGTAATCTGTGGAAAATATGTCTTTTTCATAGGAAATTAATCTTTGGGTTCAAAATTCAACTTTTTGGTTAAAGAATTAATTTTTTAGTTGAAGATTCACAATTTTGGTTAAAAATGATTTATTTGGTTGAAAACTTATTTTTTTAGATTGAAAATTCAACTTCTTTGTGGAAAATTCCTCTTGTCGAATTAAAAAGTAGTCTGCTTATGTTGATTCTTTAACTAATACGTTGAAAATTCATATTGTTTAGTGTAATGTAACGGTTTTTGATTGAAAATTAAAACATTTTTTGCTGGAAATATCAACTATTACACTTTTCGTTAGGAATTCATTTTTTTATCGAAGATTCGTTACTTTTCTTGAAAATGAAACTATTTTGTTGGAAATTCCTGATTTTCTTTGTTGAAAATCAACTTTTTTAACAGAAAATTTAACTATTCCATTTTTCGTTTAGAATTGATCATTTTTAATTTAAAATTCTATGATTTGGTTGAAAATCAAATTTTTCTTTAATGTTCAACTATATTGTTGAAAATGTAATTATTTTGTTAAAAATTCAACTATTTTGTTAAACAGTCATATTTTTCGGTCGAAAACTTAACTGTTTTGTTAAACATTCGTCTTTTTCGTTAAAAATTAGTTTCTTGCATTGAAAATTGAATTTTTTTCTACAAAATTCGCCTTTTTGGCATGAAACTTGAAATTTTTATTAAAAAATTTTAATTATTTTGTTGCAAATTCACCTTTGTAGGCTGAAAATTTAACTATTTTGTTGAAAAGCCACTTTTTTTTACAAAATTCAAGTGTTATGTTGAAAATCCGTCTTTTTGGATCGGAAGTTCGTCCCTCCTTATTCAACATTTATCTTTTTTAGTAGAAAAGTTTTTAGTTGAAAATTCAACCTTTTTTTAATTCGTCTTCTTGGTTTGATAATTCAACTGTTTGGTTAGAGATTAAACTATTTTGTTAAAAATTCGTCCCTTTCGCTTGAAATTTCAACTATTTGGTTGTAAATTGCAACTTTTTGTTTGATAATTAATTTTATTCGAAAATTAAACGATTTTGTTAAAAAGCCATCTTTTTTTCTAAAATTCAACGTTTTGTTGAAAATTCGTCTTTTCGGATAGAAAATTCGTCCCTGCGAAAAGAAAAGAAAAAGGCAGTCCAGCAGTGACCGTAATTTTTTCCATAGTGTCTACGAGTACTATTGATTTTTAAAATTTCAAAATATAACAATCCTATTAACAAATATCTTACTAAATTTGTATACTACTTATCCTACATATTTCTTATTATGATTTAACTATAATTTGCTTCGTTTGCAGAGGTGAAAAAGCAATTGGTTCCTGTTGTGACAAGCCAGAACTCATCAAAAATATCGAGGTCGGATACTAACACATCAATAACGCATCAATAAGTTTCCCAAACAAGATTCTTTAATTGATAGATCTTCTGGAAGCTTTAAACAACTGCGTAAGATATTTTTTTTTTAATTAAGTAGTTTATTGAAAAATTTTGAAGACACGCTTCACATTTTTTCAAAATATTTAAATGTAAAACTGATAATAATTGTTTAAAAATATTTAAATAATAAAGTTTAATATTCTTAACTGATTGTTTACTTTTTTATTCAATAAATGATATTTTAATGATATTTTTATAAATAAAGAATTGAAGGGGCCGGGTCAGGGCCAGATCGGGCCTTCCTTATGGATACCCCAGTCTGGCCCTGATCGGATTAGGCGTTTCATTTCGAGTCTGGCCCTGACTGGGATGCCCGATCAGGGCCAGACTCTGCCAGATCTGGCCCCATCCAGGGCCACGCCGAAATTTCTGCACGGGGATTATTTTTGGTCGAAAATTCAACTGTTTTAATACAAATTTGTCCCTTTGGATCAAAAATTCATCTGCCATGGCAGAAAAAGTGAACTTTTTGGTTAACAATTTAACTTTTTTCTAAAAAAATCGTCCTTTTGGCTCCACTGTTAGAAAAAATAGTCTCTGAGTTCATATACAATACATGCATCCTTCACGTAATTTTAAGGTAGCAGAAAATTCTTATTTTTCTTGACTTTGTTTAAACAATCCGAAGGCAATGTTTTTAAATTAGAGACAGTCTCCGTTGCGTTTACATTTTCGAAATATGACCTTTTTATTGTGTCAATGTCAAGAATGTCACACCATCGCGTCGTTTTATTAAACCTTTTCATTTTTCACGTTTTTCATGTTAATAACCAATTTTTAATTATTATATACGGTCCTAAGTAAATTCATTTAATTGTATCGAGCAATTAGTTGATTTTTATTATTGAATTTTGAGGTATCTCGACGAATGGAATTAGTAACTTTTTACCAATCTTTAGTGACCCAATGTTTAGTGACTCAAAGTATATTTTGCGTAAGGAAAAAAATGCAATTAAAATAACCTTCTTTAGGCACTCAATTTTATACTTATTGAAGCTGATGCTCATTCAAAGCAAATAATTTTTACAAAAATTTGCTAAATAATTGCAGTTTTCTATATAAAATAAGGAAAATATACAACCGAAAAGACTTTTGAAAATGAAAAACAGAACTCTGTTGGAACGTAGCTTTGTTCAAATGATCAGAAGGCAATACTTCAGAAATGGAAGCAGACTAAGTCACTTTAATAATTTCTCAATATGGCCTTCTTATTGCTTCAATAGAATTAAAAATGCTACACTATCGCGTCGTTTTACTAAATTTTCTAATTTTCACGTTTTTCACGCTTATAACTGTTTTAAAATTATTATATGACCGAATCAATTTCAAATCAGACAGGGTTCTAAATTCGAAGTCGCAGAATCTCTCGGAAACGAAATATGTTGTTTTATAGAGGAAATTAGGCGATACGTATTTTTTTGATTTGCACAAAAAAAATTAAGAAGTTATGCGTATTTGAATTTTATTCGCCGGAAAATAAAAAAGGGTTTCTAATTAACAAAATGACAATATTTTTTTGAACTTGTACTTTGATAATGAAGATATCTTGAGTGTTTGATGTTTACTAAATAACTTTTGTAGGCAGGAGAATTCTATTTTCCTACAATCGAATTCTCTGCTTTTTCTTCGAAACAATGACAGATACGACAAAATGTTAAGACGAAAGTTTGCAGTCTGAAAAAGTTCTATGAAAAATATCTCTTGTTCTTTTGCGATATTTTTCATCGTTTACGAGAAAAATTCAAAAATTAAATTTTTAGGAAAACAAAATTCTCCCGGCCTCAAAAATGATTTAGCCAGCATGGAGCTGATAAGGTGCATTTTTTCTATTAGCAGAAATTGTAAAAACTATGCGGAAAAATACAAAAGGTGGTGTTTTCCAGAAAATCCTTTATATTTTTTTCTTCAAATTTTGAAAAAAAGAAAAAATATTTTCTGGAAAACCCCACCTTTTGTATTTTTGTAAATATTTTTGAAAAATTTATGTTTATAGAAGAAAGGCATCTCAACCGCATAATGGTGGCTAAACCATTTTTAAGGCTGGGAGAATTTTCACTTTTACCATGTAGAAAACCTTTTTTTAATTATTACGTGCATTATAAAGGCCTAAGTAAATTTATTTATTTGTATCAAGCAATTAGTTGATTTCCACTATTGAATTATGAGGTATCTCAGCTAATCGAAGGAGTATTTTTTTACTAATCTTTAGTGGCCTATTTTTCCTCAATCGAATCTGTAAATTTTCACTAGCAATTAGTTAAATTTTACCAATTTTCATTTAGATACTTTGGAGTTGGAAACGGGGATCCAGGAATTGATTAAAATACTTTGGATTTGGAAAGGGGGAAAATATGGAAAATATAAAATAGAAAAAAATTTGAAAATCAAAAACGGAACGCCGTTGAAAAGTAGAGCATGTAAACCATAATATTTTCAAATTCTGGCAGGCCATGTCACTCTTTCAATGTCAAAATATGACCTGCTTTTCTATGACATGATATGATATGACTCACTTTTCTATTTTCACGTTTTACATTTTTAGAACTTTTCAAAAAATATTATATGGTCCCAAGAAAATGTATTCATTTACATCAAGCAAATAGTTTCAAAATATAAATTAAGAGTGGTAAACAGATTCAAGTTATTAATAAATTTGAATAAACTATAAAAAATTGTAACGTACTTGTGATGCAAGAACAGTATACCCCATAAGTTTGTTTTATACGGTCCCAAAAAATCCCATAAGTGAAAAAATGCGTTTCGCGAGTTTTTTGCGTTAATTATGATTTTGTTACGTTTTTTTTAGTGCAGATTGCTTTTAGTTAATGAAATACTACTTTTTAATGATAATTAGCGTTTAAATAAATTGTTCTAAGAAATAGTTTTTGTTTTTAGCAATTTTCTCTTAGAATAGAGATAGAAAGACGCGATTTTTCTAAAAAACTGTCCACTTTTTGTCCAATTTGCCATTAGAGTGAGGTGAAAGTTGATTAATGTCAACAAAAATAATTGTTTAAACGATTTATTATTATTGTTAATAATATTCATTTTGAATAATGCCAGAAATTGCGTTTTTTTAAATTTACAACTTTCTGTCCATTTTTCACTTGGAGTAAGTTATTATTTAATTCAATTATTAAAAAATAACTGTTCAAAGATATTGTTATTGTTTATAGCCATCTGATTCTATAATATGATTCTATATCTATAATATGATAATATAATATTCTATAATATGGTTTTTCGCTATAGAATTAGAAAATATCTCGACGAATACAATCAGTAATTTTCTACCAATCTTTAATGGCTCACTTTCCGCTAATAGAATCTGAAAAATTTAACTAGTAATTAATTAAATTCTATCAATTCTGTTTTAGAGAGCAAAAAAACTTCTGAACTAAAGTACATTTCTTTAGGCACGCACGTTCATACTTTTTTCATCGTATCTGATAAAAAAATAGATTTTCTGAAAAGCTTTGTTGTTAATTTTTGGAACAAACAAATACTTTTTAGTCAAGTTATATTTTCTCATACGACTAGCCATTATTCATTCTGGACCTTATAAACAATATATTTTTCATAAATCTGCGCTCCCCTATAAGGTAGAATTCTTAAGTAATCAAAAAATATCCTGTCGTAATGATAAGCGGCATTCTACAAATATTTAACTCGCTGCATATTTTGCTCAAAGTTATGATATACAGGGTGATTCACACTTCATCATACACCTTGTATATACAGATTCCTTGTAAAAAACCAAACAACAAATTGCAATGGCAAAATGTTGTACGCTCAATAGTTTTTAAACTATTGATAATTGCAGCGAGCCAATAGGAGGTTGTTATTCTCGCGCGTTCATGAGAATCTTGCGCGAACGAACTGTTGATGTCTTACTTCAAGTTAGTATGAGAATGAGGTTCATTCTGCAAAACTAATCGTAGGTGGCAGCACCGAGCCGAGTACTAGCCCCTCTGTCGGTGAGAGACGAAAAAATATGGTGCTAGGTTCACGGTTGCTTATAATTAAATATATGAGGGTAAATAATCTTTAAATATATGTTTAATGCTTACATGCGAAGGTATTTTATACTTTTAGTGGAAATTATACATACAATTGAATATATGGTGAACTATAGTAAACCTAACCTCACTTTGCATGTGACAGTAGGGAAAGGATTTATCAACCTTTTACGAATTCTATATGATAAATATTCATACAAAAGTTTGAAAAATATATTTTGTTATGTTTACAAGGTATAAATGGTACTTTATACTTATTAACAAAATTTCTTTTGTTGAAATTCGTATCTCATCGACAGAGGGTCTAGTACTCGGCTCGGTGCTGCCACCTACGATTAGTTTTGCAGAATGAACCTCATGCCTGTTCAGATTGTATAATTTTCCCTCCGTTTATTTTTGCAGAAGGTTTTGACTCTATGGTGCAACTTCACACTTAAACGAGATTCGAAAATTATCAAGTATCTTTCACTGGCAACAAAATTGCAAAACATTTCTCGAGGAGTTCATTACCTGAATTAAATGCAAACAAAATTAACAATGACTATAAGATTACAGAATGGAATGAACTTACTTTCGTGATAATTCATTTAGAAGCCTAAATAAGTAGTCTATTTGCTTCAAGTTTTATGTTGATTATAATTTACATAACATTCAGACTCTTTTAAAAAACAGAAAAGACTTCGGTTAGAACGAGTAAGTAAAAATTGTATTGAACTTTAAGTCCGCAGAATTTGAAAAAACATATTCGATTTATGCATTGCATTTTTTTATGAAACTGGAGCTAAAAATTAATTTAGAAGTTGAGATTTGCTGTCTGTAATAATTTAGTTCAGCTTTAGTTTAGATTTAGTATTTAAATCGGGGGATTCCCTAAACAAGTGGCAGTGATATGTTTAACGAACTTCATGTTGTTTCGAACCTTTGGTCTCTGGTCTGACTGTTACGACTTTTTTTACTAACTTGAAGTAAGACATCAACAGTTCGTTCGCGCAAGATTCTCATGAACGCGCGAGAATAACAACCTCCTATTGGCTCGCTGCAATTATCAATAGTTTAAAAACTATTGAGCGTACAACATTTTGCCATTGTAATTTGTTGTTTGGTTTTTTACAAGGAATCTGTATATACAAGATGTATGATGAAGTGTGAATCACCCTGTATATGGGTCATTCCAAAGATTTTTTTAAATTCCAGCCAAAATTCTGCTTGACCATGTCAGCGATTTATCTGGCAATTTGACTTTTCTTCTCAAAACTAGATGATTATTTATAATCAAATAAAACGTCTATACGATTTCCGCTTAAAAATCGCAATTTTTTAAGAACAATTCACGGAGAGAAGTTTTCATTCGATCGAAAGATTGCTTTTTTGCTTTCAAGAGTACTAATCTCGATATAATCAATGTACAAGTTAAAACATTTTCTAAACAATAAATTTTGAGGTACAACTATGTTGAAAATGGAATGACATTGATTGGTTAAAAATAATTTTGTTGTTGAAATTTCAGATGTTCGGTTGAAACTTTGTCTTTTTAAATTAATAATTTATCTCTTCTGGTAGAAAAGTAAGCGAAAAAGATCCATGTAAAAGTGACTTTTAGTAGAAACTGAAGATTTAAGACTTTAAGTTGCGATTTGATTGGTACTTTGGTGCTGAAAAAAGTGGTGAATAGTTTTATTTAACGGCCTTTTCTTCGAAAAAGAACTATTTCATGATTTTAATGTATTCAAAGACTTTTAGGAAGAGGAATATGATCAAAAGAAGATTTAAAAAAAGGTAAGAGGTTAGGCAATTAGATAAAAAAAAGAATATAGGAGACAAGGACAGAGTCCGTTAACTGCTTTTTAATTAGCACTCTTTTTCTTACTATATTAAAAGTAATATTTGGAATAAAACTTTTAGTATTTGATTTTTAAACAGATTTTAAGGAAAAACCCAATTTTATCAAAAATTTGCGTTATCTAGTTCTGTATGACTGTCCTGCTTTTGAGCGTACTTGGCCTAGTTTCTGCGTCGTCGATGTTTTTGATAAGATTTCAAAATGCTTGGTTCTGTCCCCATTTATTCGTTTTGTCAACAGTTTTCAAAGAAATACGGAATTGCTTTCATATTTTTCACATGGAAAAATAATGCACGTGTATTTGATGTTTATTTCTCCTGTCTCATCTTGTTTTTTGTTCCAGTTTCGCGTTCGTTCTATTGGCTAGACCCTTCACGAGGTAAATATGCTGTACTTTGGCGTACGTGTTTCATAGAGTCATGTTTCCGCGATTTTGTTTTTCACTGATAAAATTTGTTTTTGATGGGCTATATACATCCGGCTAATGACTGGCTTTTCTTGCGGTTGGGGGGAAAAGAGTTGGTATATAAGCAGCGACTGAAGCAGGAGAGTTTGAGTCTATTTCGACAAAAAATTAAAATGAATCGCTCATTCATCGTCTTGTTCGCATTATTGGTGTGCCTATCTCTTCTCAATGAGATTGCAGGATGTGCCTCGAATATCTGTGCACATAAAGGAAGCGATGCAAAATGGCATCTGGTCCCATGTTGCGATCAGAAATCATGCAAACCACGTGAGTCAAAATTTGTTACTAATTACGCAAGGAAAGTTTTGGCCGTGTTTTTTAGATTTTATATTCAATTGTGTTTTCTTGTGGCCGTATTCTTGTGGCTTTGGTGTTTTTACTCTACTTAAATTTATGATCAGAGTACACTACCGCTCGAAATTGTCGATGATTACACTTTCAAGAAGAAGAGCAAGGAACCTTTTTAAAAAACTGTTGTAAAGCTTATTGAGTTTTGCGTAGAGTTCCACGAATAGAGATATTTTCGAACTTTTGAAGATAATAGACAACGTGAAAAGTTTTAAAAAAATACAAGAATTTCTCAAATTTCATACCTTGACTTCGACTTGTGTTATCTGCTCAAATAACAGATAAGACTTCAGAGAATGTGTATATGCATTTCAGATTTCTTCTACAAATTTTCTAGGTCATGCCACAAGTTAAAGTCGAGGCACAAAATTCGAGAAATTCTTGCAGTTTTTTTTAAACTTCTCACGTGGTATATTATCTTCAAAAAGTCAAAAATATCTGTTCTAAAGGTCATTCATTTTGTGAATAATAAATAATTTCTAAAAACTTAAAACAATTGTATTCATTTCACAACAGCTCGCATTAGGGTGATTCAAAAATCACAGTTTTAAAAATTCCATGTGCACTTGGAAATTTTTGATCGTTTAAAAAAAAGGAAATCCCTGAAAAAAAATGTTATCTAATCAGATGAAATTTTATACTTCCTCATCAAAGTCGCAAAGGTTAAACATTTATAAGTTCATTTCTTCCGTAATGAAAGTTAATTCTTTTTAATTGTAAAGTCTACCATTATATTTTTGGTTCACAATTAATATCTTTTGACTGAAGATTCTACTATTTCTTCAAAAATTTAATTATTTTGTTGAAAATTGAACTGTTTTGTTGAAAATTGAACTGTTTTGTTAAAAAGTACACTTTTTTTGTCGAAAATTCAACTATTGGTTGAAAGTTGAACAAATTTGATGAAAATTGATTTCATTTTTTTGTTTAATGTAACAAAAACTGATCTTTATTGTTTAAAAACTACGTTTCTTAACAAGGAATTAATATATATATATATAATATATTTATCAATGAATGTTATTTTTTATGATTAAAACAAAAACTACGCATCCTATCAAAAAGTTCCAAAGATTTTCAATTATTTGAAGTTGCTACGAAAGGCTTTACAAATTTATCTAGATTTTAGGAAATTTGAAAAAATTTCAAAGAATTTTTAATTGATTTCAGTAATTTGGAAGGATTT
>CAKNYM010029824.1:9323-25680 GCA_932195095.1 Andricus curvator | reverse complement strand
GGGTCTGTTAGGGGGAGAACAAAATAGGATGAAAGGGGAAAATAGAATGATACTCCAGGGAGAAATGGAGGAAGGAAACGAAATAACAAGAGAAGAAGTGGATCAGGCGATAGGTAAACTCAAAAGAAACAAGGCTACAGGAGAGGATGGTATGGAGAATGAAGCAATAAAGTATGGAGGAGAAGGGATTAGAGAAGTGATGTGGAAGATCTGCAACAAGGTCTGGAAAGGAGAAGGGTGGCCGGAGGAGTGGATGACAGGGCTGTTGGTACCGCTTGTCAAGAAAGGGGAGGGTAAGAAGGTAGAAGAGTACAGAGGGATCACTCTCATGCCAGTGGGTTATAAAATATACGCAGAAATTCTAAGAAAAAGGTTAGAGAATCAGATAGAAGAGAAACAAAGTATTCCACACAATCAGACGGGATTTAGAAAAGGGATGGGGACAATAACAGAAACTTAGGGAGAAAAATAGGGAAATTAGTCGCGTTGTTCGTAGATTTCAAAGCAGCTTTTGACTCAGTGAATAGAAAAGGGATATGGCAGGCAATGAAAGAGAGGGGAATAGAGGAAGGGTTGGTGGAGAGGATAAAGGAAATTTTTACTGAAACCAGGATTAGGGTGAAGATAGGGGGGGGAAGGGGGAGGTTTTCTGGACAGGAAGAGGTCTAAGGCAAGGGTCCCCGTTGAGTACGCTACTATTTAATATGCTGCTGGCAGACTTAGAGGAGAAGCTAAAGGAGAAAGGGGAAGGGGGGACGATTTTGGGTAATAGCAAACTATATTCTCTAGCATACGCGGACGACGTAGTTCTATTAGCAGACGATGAGAAGGGGATGAACCTAATGATAAGAATTTTCGAAGAGTATATGGGAACAAAAGAACTGACTGTGAATGTAGGGAAGACCAAGGTGATGTGCTTCAGAAATAGAAAGACCAAAATAGGTTACGTTTGGAAGATGAACGGACAAACAGTGAAAAGTGTGGAGGAGTTCTGTTACTTAGGTTTTTGGTTTGAGGCAGGAGGGGGAAATGAGGTGCAGGTGAGGATAAGAATCGAATGTGCGAGCAAAGTAATGGGCCAAGTATGGGGTATAGGAAAGAGAAGGCTCAATGACGATTGGAGAATGAGGGTTTGGATGTTTGATGAATTGGTTTGGGCGGTGTTGTGCTATGGAGTGGAGGTCTGGGAATGGAAGGAAAATAGGAAAGTGGAAAGCATGCATGAGAGATTTCTGAGATGGGTAATGGGGGTTAGTTGGAGTTGCCCAGGATACATGTTAAGGGAAGAACTAGGAAGGGAAAAAATGGTAACTAGACATATTAAGAGAGCCTGGAAGTTTGAAGAAAAGCTGAAAAGGGGAGAAGGGAGCAGAATAGCACAAGTGTGCTTGGACGAAGTTGGAAACAAGGAGACAAGAGGCAATTTGGGAAATTCGAAATGGGACGAAGAAAGGAAAAAAATGAGGAGGGCTTGTGATATACAAGAAGGGGTACTGGAGTGGGAGAACATAGAGTTAGAGCTATTAGTAAAACAAGGAGAAGAGAGATGGATAAAGATTATGGATTCGAAGTACAATAGATGGTATATGATGGTAAAAGGGTTAGCGCAACCAGAATATTTGGAAACAATAAAAAAGGAAGACAAATGGAATAGAGTGGTACGGTTTAGAATGGGAGAAGGAGTGATATCCTGTAGATATTGGATGGATGAAGAGGACAATCTGTGCAGAGTATGTGGATACGAAATGGAGTCATGGACACATGTATTAGAGAGGTGTATAGGTGAGGAAGATGGACAGTTGAGTGTGGATGAGTGTGAAAGATGGATTTTGGATGGTAATGGACAGGAAGTGACGTGGATGAAAAAACTGGAAGACCTAAGAGAAAGCCAGGGAGCAGGGAAGAGCCAAACGGGTAATCCTGTCTAAAGGAAAGTAAGTAGCAAAAATTTCAAATTTCCAAATCGGTGAAAATGTATTTGATGGTAAGAGAAAACGGAAGCCCTGGAAGATCGCTCATTTGTAGAAGTTTAAGAACCAATAGTATTAATATTGTTGTTATTTTAAGTAAGGCGAAACATTAGAATATAAGCAGCGGTTAAGTTAGGTTAAGGATGAAATGTAAATATATGTACAGGGAGCGGAGGCCCTCAAACCCGTAAAAGGGAGAGATTAAATATACATACATACATACATTTTAATTTTTCTCAGAAATATTGAGAAAAATTATTTATTATTTTAAAACCCTTCAAAATCCACAAAAACCTTTAAAAGTTCATTTCAAATTCTTCACAAATCTACATATTGGTTTACATTTTTTGAAATCTTTTCAAATGATTTAAATTTGCCCTAAAATTAAAAAAAAATCGTTAAAAAAAAAATCTTCTGCATTCTTTTTCAAAATTTTAGAAAATCATTTTAAATGTTTCAAACCCATTTTCGATTTTCCTTTAAAATTGATTTTTCAAAATAAAAAATCATTCGAAATTTTCTCAGAATTCACAAAAAAATGTTTTTATTCTGCTAAAACCTTTCAAAATTCTTAAAAAGTTTTTTTTTCGAAAATTTGAGTAAATTATGTTTTAAAAGCTTATTGATGTAAAAACTTCGTTCTATGTTAGTTATTAGCAGAACATGTTTTTTTCTCAATTAAATATAAAAAAGAAGGAACCACCGACTTTTCTTAAGAATTTTTTGATTTTTTAATTGGTTCAAACAATGATTTTTTAATTTTAGGACAAGAATTCTTTAATTTTTTTTAATCTTGGAACTTGTTGTCAGTGACGTAATATTTTCTAAAAGTTTCAGAATTTAAAAAAATGGTATGGATGAATTTGACTTATTAATCCCAGCGAACAAAATTGAAGGGTCACATTGCACTCTGATAAGAAAATAAATAAATATATAAAAACCTCCATAGCGACCTCTAAGTATTTTATTTTAATTGTGTCAAAACTAATGTATCGTTTGCTCGCCGCAGAAAGAAGTTTCCGAGTGAAGGCTTTAGAAAATCTAAAAAAATATTATCTTATTTTTTCCAGCTCTTATTTTAGTTGATAATGGCTATGATGTATGGTTGTTGAACAATCGTGGAAATACTTACAGTAAAAAACACGTATCAAAATTAGAAACAAGTTACGGATTTTGGGACTTTAGGTATACTATTATCCTTTTATTATTATTTTTATATTCCTCTTTTTTAATTTTGACTAAAAAATTTATATTTTTAAGCTGGCACGAGATGGGGTTTTACGACTTGCCAGCCACAATCGATTACGTTTTGAATAAGACAAATCAAAGTAATCTTAACTTGGCCTGTTTTTCTGAAGGGTGTACTCAAACTACTGTTATGGGATCCCTAAAACCCGAATATAATAAAAAAGTCAAATTTGCACTGGCGTTGGCTCCAGCTATTTTCCAGACGTATTTAGGAGGCCTAATACGTCTTTTAATACCATTCACTAAAATAGCGGTCGTAAGAATTTTCCTAATAATACATTTTGGCTTAAGGCCTTGTCAGGATACCATTTTATACCTGGCGGCTTAGCAAATCCTTTCTATTGTCTTGCTCTTGAGCTAAAGCTCAATGCTCTCCGGGGTGATATGGAGCTCAACCGGAGGCTATTGTATTAAGTTGCCTAATGAACTCTGTTCCACGCTCTTATAGAGGTCCAGATGAAGACGCGTTTTGTTTACGTGTTGATCCGACATACGTTAGTTTAACATATGACTTCTCCTCTAACATTTAAAATTGTACTAACTGCAAAATGATTCAGTACTCAGGTCAAATGTTAAGGAGCGCTTCCTCAACCGCTGTATGAATAAGCCGCAGACAAAGAAGAGGAAGCGAAATTAAAAACAACCGCGAAAAGCAGGCAGCGCCTGAGCGATAATCGCGATTTCAGGACAAGAAAGAACATTATAACCCAGATTTCTCCTAAGCCACAAGACCTAGATGAAATGGATACATTCCTTCATGAGGATATCTCGGAAGGGTCTGACCTCTAGGCCATCAACTGTTCAGTTTATGGTGCTGCAAGAGCTTTGGCTGATTCAAATCGAAGGCTAAAACCGACGATGGATCAAAAGACCAAAAGACGCTTTCATCAACTAACAGTAAATAAGAAGATTGGATGGTCAAGAAAGAATGCGTCCCGTGTTCAGTGTGTGATTTACTACATAACATCTGCTAGACCGTTCACGGAAAGGGTTCGAAAGTTCGCCCAAGGACTGAGGATCTACCATCACACACTGAACAAGTCAAAGCTGCTGACAATCAAGCAGCACATTGTTGACAAAATACGGATGTTATCTGATGCAAGGAGGAGAATAGAGAAGAGGGAGAGATGGGTTAGGGAGAATAAACAGTTTCTCGCTGACCCATCGCGCATCTTCAGCGATCTCCTTGTTTCCGAGAAAAATCCACTCAAGCCCAACGAAGTAGAGACTTTTTGGAGAGAGGTATACAAGATCCCGAAAACACTAAAGTTGAAAGAAGATACTGACAATATCATCCGCTTCAAGGAATTTTGCGACCGCCTCATAAAATCTGAGAAGGAATGTCCATCAATCACTGCGGAAGAGGTATAAAAAGCACTTAGGCGTAGGAAGAACATTTCCGCTGCAGGACCAGATGGTATCAAGAACTTCTGGTGGAAGAAGTTTACTTCTACACACAACATCTACCCCGCATATTCACCTCATATTTAACATAGGAAACGCCCAGTCCGCAATGGCTGGTATTAGGACCCACTCCTACCGAAAAAAGCGACTTGTCCAACCCAGAGAATTACAGGTCAATAATTTGTTTGAACACGCTGTATAAGATCTTTACAGCTATCCTGAACAACAGGATTTTTCAAAGAATTGAGCCTGTGTGGAGAGAGATGTACGAACAACGTGGCTCAAAAAAGGTGTAGCAGGATGCCGAGAGAACCTACTAATTGACAGGTGCGTCTGCAAAGACGCAGCAGCTCATCAGCGCGTACTGTCAATGGCCTGGATTGACTACCGAAAAGCTTTCGATTCAACTTCTTATAGACTTATCATCTGTCTGTTGAAAATCTTGAAAGTTCATCTACATATAGTGAGATGCATAGAGAGATTGATGCCCTTTTGAAAAAGTAGATTTACTATCTCATCTGGAAATTATCGTGTGACAATGAACGTCACCTTCTAGAATGGTGTCTTTCAGGGCGATACGATGAGCCCTCTGCCCTTTTTCATCACACTTCTGCCTCTATCTCTCGTACGACGCAATTCTCTTGGATACCTCTGCGGCGACACTAATCATCTATCCTTCTGGTGCAAGCAAACTTAAACTTGCTTTAAATATCGTCAAAGGTTACACAGTAGAGATTGGTATTGACTTTGGATTCGACAAGTGTGCTAAGATTCATCTGAAGAAAGAAAAGATTACTGGCGTTCCCGAGCCCCTTGCGCTTGTGGATATAAGTGTTATTAGACATCTTGACACTGGAGAGACCTATACATACCTGTGCGTGCCTCAAAGCTGTCGGCATTGAACAAGGTATCTACGTAAGATCATGCATATGCATAAGAGCTTGCATATCAATTCTTAGATTCCGCGATTGCAACATCGTTGCAAAAGGCAGAAATTCTCTCCTAAAAATTCTCAGGAAACTCGAGATAATTGGCAAAGGAACGTTTCTTCACAAAGCTCACTTCTAGAAGCCGAAGTAAAGAAATCAGAGATTAAGGATTTCCACCAACAGCAACTCGACAACGAAATGCACGGAAACTTTAACAGGTATTCAGAAGATCAGAATGCTATAATGCTAGGACGGTGTCATTTCCACCTTAGTATACAGTGACCGCATGATATGTCAAAAAGTTCCCAGCGACAGGTGCAGAGCATGTCATTCACACGCTGAGTACCTAGTACACATACTATCCGAGGGTCCCACTCTCGCGGGAACGACGTATCCCTACAGTCATAATGCGGCCCTAAGAGTGCTTTATTATCATCTTTGTCTCTCTTACGGTATTGGAAGCGACACTGCCTTGCTAAACGCTCTGAGGCTGATAGAGTGAATTGTCTACAACGAGAAGTGCCAAATTTTCTGGAACCTCGATTTTCGGACAGCAGTCTCCCTTGCACAGTCGAGGCCTGGCATCGTTCTCCAATACTTCGAGAAACGAACTATATTCGTGATCGAATTCTCGGCTCCGTCCGAATACATCACTGCCAAGGAAAAAGAAAAGGAGGAGGGTATCAAGACCTTAAAAGAGAGCTGCAACGACTGTACCCAAAATATTCAGTACAAGTTATTGTCCTTGTGATAGGTGCTCTCAAAGGTGCGAAACTATCACTGGATCGTAACCTTAAAGCCATACCCGCGTGCCGAAAATATGCCAAGGCACTTGCGAGATGGTTGCAGAAAGCTGTCATCCATCGCACGGTCATGAGACACCTGTACGACACCTTGACGCTGGAGAGACCTATACATACCTGAGCGTGCCACGAAGCCGCATTCAGGACGTGACATCTATAAAGGATACTCTCCGATGCAGATACAAACGTCTCATCCGACGGATATGGTCTTCCGAACTGTCGGCGAGGAACAAAGTATCTGCGACGAACAAGCTTGCCGTCCCAGCGGTACTCTATTCATTTGGAGTAGTTCCATGGACGAAGGACGAACTCCGATCCCTCGATATCGGGTCCCGAAAGGTTATGCACATGAACAAAAGCATGCACCTTAAGTCTTCTGTTCCGCGAATTTACATCTCACTTCGTCAAGGTGGTCGCGGAATACTGAATCTTGAATGTCTTCACAACAGGATTATTTTCGGTACAGCACATATAGTCGCAAATGGACAAGACCCTCTTCTTAAAATGGTCAGGAAACACGAAGAAGTGGGCAAAGGGGCGTTTTTGTACAAAGCAGCGGAGGAGGCTGCTGAAACACTCGGCGTTGACTTCAATATCAGGGGTGAGCAAAATGCATCAAATCTTATCCATTTTGAATGCTCACTCCTGAAGGCCTGCATTCAGAAATCACAGGAGAAAAACTTCCACGAACAGCTCCTCGACAAGAGGATGCACGGCATCTTACACAGAAATGTGGAAGCTCAGTCAATGTCGTATGAGCTAACGTTTGCTTTCCTTAAATCACCTGGATTGATGTCGGGCAAGGAGGGTTTCATTTTGGCATATCAAGACGGTCTCATTTCCACTCTAGCATACCGTCGCCACATTTTGAGCCAAGACATTCCCGATGATAGCTGCAGAGCGTGTCATGCACACCCCGAGCATCTAGGACACATACTATCTAGTTGTCCAACTCATCCGGGAACGATCTACATCCAATGCACAATGCGGCACTAAGAGTGCTTTATTACCATCTCTGTCACTCTTACGGCATTAGCCCAAATGCCGCTACGCTAAACGTTCCTAGGGAAATAGGGTCAATTGTCGAAAATGAGAAGTGCCGCATATACTGGAACATCATATTCTTGACAATTGTTTCTGTTGCGCACTCGAGGCCTGACATAGTTCTCCTTGACTTCGAGAAACGAACCATGTTCGTTATCGAGTTTTCGGCACCAGCTGACAAAAACGTTACAGCCAAGGAAAAAGAAAAGGAAAAGAGGTATAAAGATCTTATAAGGGAGTTGCGATGGTTATACCCGGAATATTCTGTTAAGCTAATCGTCTCAATCATCGGCGCTCTTGGAGGTGCCAAGGTTTCACTGGTTAATAGCATGAAAAGTATCCCTGTGCGTCAAAAAAATGCTAAGACGCTTGCGGGGATGATGCAGAAGGCGGTCGCCCTTGGGTCGCTCCGTGTCCTCAGGGTACACGAGACTTTTGTCGGATCGTCGTCTTGAATTCGTCGCAAACTGTAGCCACCTATCTCACGGTCGTGAGACGTGGTGACAGCTGAAATTTTACTGCGATTTTGCTGGGAGCCAGTGCAATTTTTCAGATTAGCCCCCGCTCCCAGCAAAATTCAAGGATTTCACGGAATTCACGGAATTCGCGGAATGCACGGAATTCATGAAATTCATAGTATTCAAGGAATTCAAAGATTTCATGAAATTAAAGGAAATCACGAAATTGGCAGAATTCACAGAATTCACGGAATTAATGGAATTCACGGAATTAATGGAATTCACGGAATTCATGAAATTCAAGGAATTGATGGAATTCAAGGAATTCCCGGAATTCACGCACTCTAAGGAATTCGCGAAATTCAAGGATTTCAAGGAATTGAAGGAAATCACGGATTTCGCGGAATTCATAGAATTCAAGGAAATCATGAAATTCAAGGAATTCATGGAATTCATGAAGCTCACGACATGTAAGGAATTTCAGGAATTCAAGGAACTCACGAAATTCAAGGAATTCACGAAATTCAAGATATTCATAATTTCAAAAAATTCTCGAAATTCAAGGAATTCGTGGTATTCAATGAATGCGTGGAATTCAAGGAATTCATGGATTTTGATGAATTCACGGAATTCATGAAATTCAAAAAATTTGTCCTATTCATGGTATTCATTGAATTCACAGAATTCAAGGAATTTACCAAATTTAATGAATTCAGAGAATTCAAAAAATTCATGGAATTCAATGAATTCACGGAATTCAATGAATTCACGGAATTCATGGAACGTGAATACCTAGAATTCCGTGAATTCCGTGAATTCCATTAATTTCGTTAATTCAGTGAATTTCGTAAATTCAATGAATTCCGTGAATTACTTGGATGGCAAGAACTTCTCGAACACCTTGAATTTCGTGATTTCCCCGAATTCGATCAATTCCGTGAAATCCCTGAATTCCATAAAATCCGTCAATTCTTTGAATTCCATAAATTCCGTCAATTCCGTGAATTCCATATACTTCGTGAGTTCCGTAAATTCCATGAATTCCGTGAATTCAGTTAATTCCGCGAATTCCGTGAATATACATTCAATCCGGAGAATTTAGTAAATTACATGAATTCCGTGAATTGTATGAATTCCGTGAGTTCCATGAATTCCATGAGTTCCATAAATTCCGTGAATACCATGAATCCCGTGAATTCTAATGATTTCGTGAATTCAGTGAATATCATGAATTCCATGAATTTAGTGAATTTCATGAATTCCATGATTTCAGTGAATTTCATGTATTCCGTGAATTCCATGATTTCAGTGAATTTCATGAATTCCATGAATTCCGCGAATTCCATGAATTCCGTGATTTCTACGAATTTCATGAATTCCATGAAATCCGTGAATTCGGCGAATTCCGTCGATTCCGTGAATTTCGTGAATTCCATAAATTTCGTGAATTCCATGAACTCCGTGAATTCCATAAGTTAAATCCGCGAATTCTATGAATTCCGGGAATCCCATAAATTTCGTGAATTCCTTGATTTTCATGAATTCCTTGAATTCCATAAATCCTGTGAATTCCATAAATTTAGTGAATTCCGCGAATTCCATAAATTTAGTGAATTCCGCGAATTCCATAAATTTCGTGAATTCCTTAAGTTTCATGAATTCCGTGAATTCCATAAATTCCATGAATTCCATAAACCCCGTGAATTCCATGAATTCCATCAATTTCGTGAATTCCATGAATTCTGTGAGTTCCATAAATTTAGTGAATTCCGCAAATTCCATGAATTCCGTGAATTCCATAAATTTCGTGAATTTGGTGAATTTGGTGAATTCCAAAAATTCTGTGAGTTCCATAAATTTAGTGAATTCCGCGAATTCCATAAATTTTGTGAATTCCATTAATTCCGTGAATTCCGCAAATTCCATGAATTCCATATATTCCGTAAATTCCTTGTGCACAATTTTCGATTTATAAACGCTACAATACATGTATTGGAATGCTCGACGGTGCTTCCCGATTTACAGCACTTACAATACATGTATTGCAATTTCGTCATTCCAATACCGTGTTTGCAATTTTACCTTACGCTTGTATTGTAGAAGTGTTGGAGAATTCCAAACATTTCCAACGGTTTATATATATATATATCATATTACCATAAATACCATGACAGTTACCCAAAAATTGTATACAGAATTGCATACAGAAGTTTTTGTGTAGTCTGGATTAAATGGGGATTTAATTTAAACGTACCAACGCAACGTAACACAGTAGCCTCTGGTTGAGCATCACATCGCCCCAACGAGCATCGAACTCGAGCGCAAGACAATAGAAAGGGTCTGCTAAGCCTCCGGGTATCAGGTGGTACCCTGACAAGGCCTTAAGCCTAATTTTTCTTTAAATTACATTTCTTGATTATAAACTTTACGCATACTTCCAGAGTATCTTCG
Source organism: Andricus curvator (assembly GCA_932195095.1). Classification (NCBI taxonomy): domain Eukaryota; kingdom Metazoa; phylum Arthropoda; class Insecta; order Hymenoptera; family Cynipidae; genus Andricus; species Andricus curvator. Next base: position 15,373 of record CAKNYM010029824.1, on the reverse strand, counting down.
AGAGAGTGGGGTATATTGAATTTCTTTCAGCTTCAACTCCACTTCGAATTTTCACAAGTTTTTTTTGCAGTTCGAAAAGCATATTTCAGCCTATTTGCATTTCCGCTATATTTTCACTTATCGGCGTTGGATATGAACAATTGGATCGGGTTTGTTAATTTTTAATACCTAATGTGTGTTGTAGAGGCCCGGCAGCTCAGGCGATAGCGCGTCAGGCTTCCGAACAGGAGGCCTGGGGTTCGATCTCTGTGCCGTTACGAATGGAAATTCTTCTGTATACTTCTACCGGGGCTTTGGTGGTTCGGAACCCACCTTATATTTTAGATCCCCTCAAAATAGGCTAGTTACCTCCCAAAGAAGAGGCTCCATCTTGAGGCGAAAACTACTTGGAGGTCACTAGTCGACTTTGAGAAGACTCGGAAAAGAGATAGCCATCTCCTTGCGAAGGGGCTCCATGTTGAGGAACCTATCGCTCGGTGGTAGCTGGTCGACTTCGAGTAATGAACACACACCCGTACACTTATATAACACACAAGGCCAGTGCGCTGAATATGGGCAACTTACTAATCACTTCAGAAAGACCACTCCGTCCACTCTAACCTGCGGCCATCCATTTGCACGGCCTGGCTGAAAGGCTGCCGGGCGGCAGAGCGGGTGAATCTCAGTTTACTGAGCAAAGAGGTCCGCGTGATTCACTGAGCCATGGGGTGTGTATGACACCCGAAAGGTGTACTGTATTGAGAATAAACACTGGTATGGCACACTAGGCTTTATAGCCAGAGCGCCAGGGGATGCTCTCATGAGCCCCCCCCCCCCCACACACACACATCAAATCAATAAATCAAAGTGTGGTACCAAATTTTACTGCTTTTTTAGTAACTTACTATTTTTTAGGATAATCTTGAACATTTTCTAAAGTACGAGCCTGCTGGTGCTTCAAATAAACAAATGTTGCATTACGCATTTGGAACCTATTATCTTGGTAAGTAAAATAATAATATTTTTTTCAAATTTGAGTTTTAATCTATTTTCTTTTTTACTAACAGGTACTTTTAGACATTATGATTATGGTCCCGAAAAAAACTTACGATTGTATAATTCAATAACGCCACCGGACTATCCCCTGGAAAAAGTTAATATTCCATTTGCCATTTATTATGGCCAGAATGATCTGTTGGCGGGCCCCAGGGTTAGTATCAATAATTGATTATAATTATAATACAAATAATATTAGAATAGTCTGTTAAAATTAGTCCGTTGCTGATGATGGAAAATCGGGTTCATCCGAGAACAAGTTAAAAAAATATAATTACAAGAAAAGTACCAATTATATGTTTTTTTATTTTAGAATATAGGTTTACTTAAAGAAAGACTGCCGAATGTCGTCGATGCTTATCTTGTACCTGGAAAACTAAATCATTATGATTTAATCCTTGGCCTCAATATTAACAAACTTTGTTATGAACGTGCCCTGGCATTAATGGAAAAATATAATCAAGAACAGTCTTAAGAACTATAAACATCATTCCTGGACTTAAAATTATTTAAGAAATTATCTATATTAATGTAGAGTTATGAAAATTTATTTCAATTATATATTTATATAAATCTATATGTATTGCAAAAAAATTATATATGAAACAAGTTATGTGAAATTTTAGGATTTTTGACCAATTACACTTTTACGTTTAAGGCGTTATAGCTTTGTTTCCCTTTTTTTATACCCTCCCAAGCGTACCTCATGAACGGTACGGTTACACAATTGCGTGACCGTAAAGTGACCACATAGTGACCGTCCCATTCACTGAGTCCGTTAGGGCATTTTTTCATCCTTTTTCAGATTTATTCACAATTTCACGTATAACTCAATACTCCGTATCTTTTCACACATTTATATTTATGTATTTTTATTTAATTAAGTATTAAAAAATTAAGAATTAAAAGCTGTATACAGCAACCTAACGTGCAATATTTGTGCATCGGGTTGCTGCACCCGAACCAATGCGAATGTATCTACACTAATCCGAAAAAAGTTCTCAGGTACGTTCGATCGAAATCGATTAAAAAATAATTCTTCTCAATCCGAATCAATCCGAACCAAATTTTCAAACCTAATGAATCTGAACTCGGATTGACCTAAACCGATTTTCAATCCGAACTCGGATCTATTTGGATTGAAAATTCAGTAGATATCAATGCGAGTTCGGATTGATTCGGATTCATTCGTATTGAAAACTTGGTTCGAATTGGAAGTTCGGATTAAACCGGATTGAGTCAGATTAATTTTCAACCGATTTGAATCGAACGAAATGTAGACATTTTTTCGGATTGGTTCGGATTGATTCGGGTGCTCTAAATGGAAGAATGAATCAATACACTATAAAATTGTGAAAATGATATAATTTTGAAGCAATTTCAGGTTAGAAACATTAAAACTTAAACATTTTTCAATTGATCGTTTCAAATCAAACACTTTTTAAATTGAGGTTAAATTTTTTTAATTTAAAGTTGTTTGCAATCAATAATTATTCTGTTGTTATTTATAAATCAAAATTATAAAATTTCACTTGCAATTTCAAAATTCAACAAAATGAAACAATTAAAATTCTTACCTTAAAAGGTTCAACTTTGCAATTTGAAATTTAAACGATTCAAGACTTTCTATTTGAAACAATTTTGAAATTGTTTAGTTTTGAATATTCGATTCATAATTGCTTATTTTAAATAAACAGCCAAATACTGCTAAATATTTAAAAAATGCTATTTTTTAATTTAAAAATTTCAATGTGCAATGGGTTAAAAGTGGAATATTTAAAACTGAAACAATATTCGAACGTGTATAATTTGAAATTTAATAAAAGAGTTTGATTATGAGTCTATTCATTTTTAATTATTTTAAATGCCGTTGTTCAGGGTTTCCGGGTTTTAAAAAATCCTGCTTATTCCTGGTCCAGCGACTACCACATTTTAAAATCATTATTTTGAGGGTATAAAATTTTAAATTCATAAAGGTCAAAATAATGAATTTTTCCAAAAATTGTTTTCATGTTTTTGTAGACATCAAAGTATATATTTGTTCTGACAAATTTTCAATTAGAAGTTTTTTTCCAAACTTTACTTTTTATTCATGTTCGTATTTATTGTAGTGATTGTTATACCCTCTTTAATCAACGCATATATGGGGAATTAGAGGTTAAAACCAAAATGTATTTGTCAGTAAAACTGAAATTTTAAATTTCAAATAATTGCATGAAATATTTATCTTCTATGTAATAAATTCTTTCTATACAAAGTAAGGGCCATTATTATTATTATGTTGAAATTATAAAGTTATCCTCAAAAATTTTCTATAACAGAAAATATACATATCCATATATAATTAGGTTATTTCACAATCAATGTCTTTTCAGAAAAGATTCACTTTTCGTCTTCTATTGCGAATACTGGGTATGCAAAATGCATTACTGCCATGATAAAAATCATCATTAATCAATTTTTTAAACAAAGTACGATAGAACATTGTTTAACGAATTTATTATCAGAAACAGGAAAGTTCCTTTATTTAGTTACGTGGTGTTTTGATGTAATGACGAAGTAAATTATTCTGAAAAATAGTTTAAAAAGCCGTTCGGTATAGGTTTTCTAGAACTTCAAAAAGTAAACAAATACCAAAAAGCCAAAAAACGTAAGCCCAGTACTGTTTTTGACTTTCTCGTTATAAAAAATAATTATAAATATCAGAACAATTAAAATTTCGTTTGATTTGTAGATTTTAGACCGCAATTTCCGAAGGATAACAAAGGTTTAAAACCACCTTTTAAATGTAAATAATTAATTATGGTTGTTTCTGCCTTTTGGTACAGTGAACACATGCTGGGTGACACATTCGGCTATTTTTGTCTGCTTACTCACGCTCTTTTGACATATCTAACTGATTGCTTAGTTTTTGCCCTAAAACCTAAAATCTTCTTTTCTAAGATTCAAATTTGAATTCCCGCTAAATTTGTAGATATCTTATGGTAATGTAGATCCCTAACATTTCAGCATAGTTGTTGCCAGGTTCTTCGCCATGAACCATAGAGTTACGCAAGAACAAAAATTGCATTCCGTCACATATAGTCAAAGATATTATAAAACTAGATGCGGCCCCTCACTAGCGAACCTACAATAAGTTCCAAGAACTAAAAAATGCCATTAGTTAAAAAGAGATGGAGATGTCTCTGTCTCTTTTTAACCAATGGTATTTTATTAGTTCTTGGAACTTATTGTAGGTTCGCTAGTGAGGTGCCGCATCTAGGTTTATAATATCATTGGTGAGAGGAAGAGAGTTTTTCAACAGAGGTGTAACTTGTAAGTGCAAATGAGCCTTTATATTAGGTATTTCAAGATGTGACGTCAGCTGACAAGATGTCTGCACGCCGAGGGCCAAACAAGTACGGGAATTTACCAAAGCAACTAGCTGTTGGTAAATTCTACTATTTTGGTGAAAATTAGTTTCTCTTTTTTGTTCAAAATGAATTAAATGAAAATTTAACTATTCCACTTTGGGTCAGAAATTTATGTTTTTTTTTTAAATCAACCATTTGGTTGAAAATTCGTGTATTTTTAATGAAAATTCGTCGCTTTTCGTTTAAGATTAATCTTTTAGGCTGGAATTTTTTTTTAAATTCATTTTTCTTTAACTTCTTTTTTTGGTTCAAAATTATTCTTTTATCTGAAAATTAAACAATTCTATTTTTGGTTGAAAAATGTATCTTTTTTAGTTGAAAATTCAAATATGTATGGTTGAAAGTTAGTCTTTTTGGTAGAATATTTTTCTTCTCGTTACAAAACGGTTGACAATTTACGGATTTCATTGAATTTTTTTCCCATATTTAACCATTCTTTTTTTTTTAATTTATATTTTTTAGTTAAAAATTAATTACTTTTGGCAGAAAAAAATTTTTTTTGTTCCCTTTTTTTCTTTTTTGTAGGTATACCATTTTTGTTTGTAATTCTGTTTTTGTTGAAATTACAACTATTTTGTTGAAACTCCTTTTTTGATTCAGAATTACTTATTAAACTATAAATATTATTCATTTATTAAAAATACAATAAACAAATATCTTTATAATAAAAATTTGTAATGTTTAAACTTTCTAAAATCATTGTTAGAATCTTAAATAACAGTAATTGAGAAAATATATTTCTGGATGAAAATTTTTGGATGACTGAAAAATCCTGAAAAATGAAATTCCTGACACTGTAAAATTCCCGAATTGGAAATTCCCAACAGCTTATGATAATACCGAATTTGAAAATTCCCGATAGAAAATTGCCGAATTATAAAATGTCCGAACTAGAAAACTCCTCAATAATTATAAGACTCCCGAAATAATTAGAAAAATTGTTTTTTAATAAATATTACTTATTAATTAAAAATACAATAATCAAATATTTTTATAAAAGAAATTATTGTGTCTTGTTCAAAGTTTCTAAAATTATTGTTTGAATTCAAAATAACAATAATTGGAAACAATTTACATCTAAAAATATATGTTTTTATATTATTGTTATTTTAAATTCAAACAATAATTTTAGAAACTTCAAACATTAAAAATATTTTTTTATAGAAATATTTGATTATTGTATTTTTAATAAATAAATAATATTAATTTTTTTAATAATTGTTTAAATTTGGGAATTTTCTACTTCGGATGTTTTATAATTCGGCAAACTTCTGTCGGGAATTTTCAAATTCGGTAATATTATAAACTGTTCGGGGAATTTTATTTTTCGGGAATTTTAATTCGGTAATGATTATTACCGAATTGGAAAATTCCCGGCAGCTTATAATATTACCGAATTGAAAAAATCCCGAATAATAAAATTCCGGATACTGTAAAATTCCCGAAAAATAAAACTCCTTAACAGCTTATAATATTATTGAATTTGAAAATTCCCGAACAGTTCATAATATTACCGAATTTGAGAAAATCCCGAAAAATATAATTCCCGACACTGTAAAATTCCCGAATTGGAAAACTCCCGCTATTATGAACTGTTCGGGA
>CAKNYM010029823.1:0-12247 GCA_932195095.1 Andricus curvator | reverse complement strand
TTATGTGTTTGAGGTTCGTGGGTTTGAGGTTTGTGGGTTTGAGGTTCATGGGTTTGACGTTCGTGGGTTTGAGGTTTTTGGGTTTGAGGTTTGCGGGTTTACGGGTTTGATGTTTGTATGGTTATGGGCTTGGAGGGTTTATGTTTGTGGATTTGAGGTTTGTGCGTTTGAGGTTTAATTTTTGTGTTTGAGGTTTGTGGGTTTGGGGTTCGTGGGTCAAAGGTTTGTTGTTTTAACGGGTTTGGAGGTTTGTTGGTTTGAGGTTTGTGGGTTTGTGGGCTAGAGATTTGTGGGTTTGCTGTTTGTGGGCTTGTCGATTTGTGGTTTTAGGTTTATGTGTTTGAGGTTTGTGCGTTTGAGGTTTTTGGGTTTGAGGTTTGTGGGTTTGAGATTTGTGGGTTTGAGCTTTGTGGGTTTGAGGTTCGTGGGTTTGAGGTTTGTGGGTTTGAGGTATAATTTTTGTGGGTTTGAGGTTTGTGCGTTTGATGTTTGTGGGTTTGTGGGTTTGCAGGGTTGGGGGTTTGAGGTTTGTGTGTAAAGATATTACCGATTTCCTGGTTTTAAAAGTTTTGAAATTTCGTGTTTCAGCTACTTTGGCAAGTTCATACTTTGTTAGGTTAGTTTCTTGCGGAAAGCGGAATCGGTCAAAAATTGAGCAGTCAGCAGAATTTTGAACAAAATTTTGTGAAAAAACTCACTGTGGGGCATCCTGTACACACAAGAAAGCAGAAAAAATCCTATCGAAACTGTTGAAAGCCACATTTTTAAAATTGATCTTAAGATCATACAACTCTTTTGGAAGAGACGATTTCCCTGAAACAGAATGGACAAAATTTTAATTCTCGAAAATAAAAAAACGACAGTTCGCCGATACGCATTTAACCTTTGGAAGTGAAATTCCGAAGCCCTATTTTTTATAATGAATAAAATAAAAATAGGTTAAAAAAATCAAAAACTTTTTTTGATTAAAAAATTGGTGAGTAAATTTTAAATTATTTTAAAAAATCAGTTAAAATTAAGCAGTTAAGTATATCCGAAGCAGAGCCTCTTCACACCGAATCCAACATTTTCATCTGAAATGATTACGGATTCGATATCTGTTTATTTCGGGGGAATCTAGAATTTAGGTGTCACAAAAAAATAGAATTCAAAATGGCCCTATCTGATAAATGCAAATTACTTTTTTTTGTCTTCACTATCGACTGAAAATTGAAAAGAAATATGATTGCTGTATTAATGCTCTCTTACTCATGCCGAATACCTACTTGTTAATTTTTTTCAATTCTCTCAACAAACTTATCGACTGTAATAGATTGATAAGGAAACCAAAAATAAACTAATTTCTTTTATAAAAATATCAATAATATTCTTCGTATTTATTTTAATACTTTGTGCTTTTAAATTTATCATATCTTCTCATGGTATTTTTTAGAATATGAGAAATTATAAATAGATCTTATCTAATCGTCAACGTGAAGTAATATGAAGATTTATCTCTTATTTGAGTATGTACCTCTTATCATATTTGAATATAAAATCTGCATTAAAGTTTGAATATAAGAATAGAACTAGAATGTGTAAAATAGTCTAAAAATAAAAATTATTCAAGGCAGAAAGTTAGAAAAATTATTAATACTGTGAAAAAATGTGCAAAATTGTTTCTTAAGTTTACGAAATCCATGTAACTCTTTCTAATATTTTAATTCTTGCCAATAAATGCTAATTAAACGTATGATATGGAACAAATTTATTTCACATTAAACTCGTATCTATAAAAAAAATTATCTTTCCAAGTTTGCCGACCCAAGATAAAATTCTCGGATAAAGCTGATTGATCGCGAGTCACTATAAAAGCCATTAGTTGCACTGTAACAAAATTCTTCATCACTCAGTTTTTTCTCTACTTGGAAAAAAATGAGAATCGTTCATAAAATGGTCTTCGCCTTGGCAATCATCCTCTATTCTATTGGTAAATATAATAGTATAATAATATATACATATGCAATTTTCAAAATATGTTAAGGCTTCTCATAAGTAACAATTTATCTAAAGTCATAATTCCACCCAAGAAATTATAAAAGCTTTTGGCTTTATACATAGATTGTTCAACAATTTGAAAATTCTGCTCAACGAAACATAGTTTCTGTTGAGAACAGCCGTTTTTTGTCGCATCCTATCAAAAAGTGATTGATGCCAAATTTATAGATCTTTTTCCGATGCACAACTTTCGTGAATAATTTTTTTTCGCATCTTGCGTTGGTTCTTCAAAAATTTGGTTTTTTAATTTGTACTATTATTTTTCACAATTAAAACAAAACCTACGTATCCCATCACGAAACGATCAAAAACAAATTTTTAGCTACATTTCAGGTGAAAAACTTTTGTCTTTTTATTTTTTTCGTAACGTGTGTCGTTTGTCCGAAAATGTAATTTTCTTATTTCCAGTGTGATTTTTCAAGCAAAGTCAAAAAGTTGTTATTATAATCTTATAGGTCTTTCAAAAAGCAACTCTTCTCTTTTTATGACTTTTTTTCATATCGTGCGTTGTTTGGCTTAAAATGTCCTTTTTGGGCTTTTTTTTAATTTTGAAAATTCTATAACTCTGATTTTCTTTTTATCAAAAAAAGTCGTGAGGATAGATTTTTGGAATTCCCGAGCCCTACGAATAGCCGTTTATAGAATTTTTGAATCTTGAAAAAAATGGTCTTGAAAATTTTGAAAATGCTCTATCCTTTTGAATTTTTATCCACAATTGGCTGGCTAACGAAATTTACCATCAGTTTTCCAAGAAGGGGGGGGGGGGGATTTTACACAAATCTAATATCTTCTCTGATGAGAATGTAAAAATATAATCCTCTCTTCCTTGTTGCAGAGTTAAGTTCACAGTTCGAATTCTTACCTGATGGCGACCCCATTCCTGGTCTTCCTAGAAGCAGACCTTCTTCTGATAGACGTCAGTCACCTGAGAGGTCTCCGGCTTCTGCCGAGCCTCTACTTCACGTCAGATCCAGGTCTCCTCCAGCCGAGCCTTCTGTTCCTGTCAGGACCAGGTCTCCTCCTTTAAGGTGTCCTCTTGTTATCAGCTCAATGGTTCCTCCTACAACGCTTCCTTCTTCTGACGGATCTGGATGTGGAATTGAACAACTTATCTTTATTCGACTTATTCCCAATACGAATCCGCACCGGAAATTCGAACTTAGAAGATACACTTTTCCTAAGGATCATCGATTAAAAGTAAGAGAAGAAAATAAAAAGGTGCTTATGCCAACCGAAGAACAAATTGTATTGTCAGCATCCGATGGTGACGTCTTTGCAGTATTAAAGAGTTCTAATTTTTTTGCTGGAATGTATACACATATTAAAAATAACTCTAGAAAAAGGGCAAAAATAAACATGCAAACAGGCAGGATTACCCCATTGACCACAGCAGAGACTGATGAAACTCCAGTAGGTAACCGTAACCCAATCAGGGTGCATTTTCGAGTAGAGAACATAAACCCTGATGTAAACCACAATCCTCCACACCATTAATTTTGAAAAATGTAAAACTAAAATACAATGTTTGCGAAGCGAAGTCGGATAAGAATGTTTCATGTAAATGGTAATTACATTAAAAAGTCAATGTATTATGAGATTCAAGGCTTCAATGTTTCATTCATTATTTGGTTCACAAATCACCAGTACTCAAACTCATAGCGTATACTTTTCATATTTGTAGTGATCGAAATATTTATCATGAAATTTGACCATGTTATTTTAGAAGACAATGCTAAGCCCCGCAATGAGAAAATAGGAACAAGCCTATCATTATAACATAGTCATGATGATAGATTCTGAGACAGGCGCAATTGAAGGTTCTCTTGATACTTGAGAGATCGTTCTTTTCGGAACACTCATAGTTCGAATCAATAGCGCGTCCACGTAGAGCCCATGGTATATATCTGAAAAAAGCTTAGCGATTTTCCTTTCCTCCTTGTCCAATTGATGAGGTATCATCAACATTCCAAAAATCCTAAAAGGTTATTTTATTCTCTTTTCGGATCAAATCAAGGATTGAGTCGTTTCGCAAAAGACGCCGTTCTGTATCCAGAGCTTGTAACTCGTCCCCTCTGACTAAGTTTGGAAACAGTCTGGCTAGGGGTACCAGAGACTCCTTGTCGCGACTCAAAACAACTGCCGGCTCAATCAATCCCAGATTATTGAAAACCAAGAAAAATTTCAGGAATAGTAGATTCAGAAGCGTGGATTCGTCATTCATTATTTCCAAAATTTCACTGGCTGAATTTGCGGCGACTTTGTTTCCATCGGTTACTGCATCCATGAAGAACAACTTCAAAGTGAAGAATTGCTGTATGAGACGAAGAACTACTTCTTCCAACGATAACCATCTTGTGTCAACATATCGCAGCATCCTTGTTTCTGGTACTTGTGTAAACTGTTGGAACTCCTTGTATAAGCTGATTCTAGAATAACTAGACTTTGAATAGTTGTGGACACAGCAGCAAACTTTTTCAATTTCAGGTGGTAATTTCTCGCAAGATTCTGATGCACAACGATGAAGCGAGTGACATGTGCACTTTATTATAAACAGAATAGGTGCATCTGCTTTTATTAGAGTTGCAACCGAGTGGCTGCATCCGGTCACGACATTGGCACCGTCAGCTCCGTATCCAATTAGATTTTCATGATCAGGAACATTGTTCTTAGTAAAAGAATCAACTATAGCTTGGGGTGACCAGAAAAAAAAACACTTTTGGTTTTTTTAGAAGCGAAAAGCAAATAACGATAGTTTATCCGATTGTAGAAGCCAGATTTTTTTCAAATCAATTTTAAACAATATTTAGAGGGGACCCATCGTCCTTGAAGTTCTTATATAATTAACATGGGCAAAACCAACTTTTTTTTCATATAAGATCTCAACCACTATTTTCAAAGCATAATAACAGCCCAAATAATATATATCTTATCCTAAAATTTTAAGAATATTTTCCTCAAAGGTTGAAGATCACATTTTTTGAAAAAGCAGATTCAAAAAAATATAAATAAGCATGCTACAATGAAAACAAATCTGAGTGGATTTTTGAAATTTGACAGGTCTACGATTTAAGCTGTTTAATTCTTGTGGCGGAGCGCTAATGAGCTCGGCCATAAAAGTCGATCACAGTGGGTCTTGACACCATAAACTCATAAAACAGACCCTGTCTCGGCAAGCGTTCCTTATTCATATTTGCCTTTTTCAGAGAAGTGAATAATAATAATTCAGGGAACGCTTGCCAATCCTGTTATAAATTCACATCGATGAAAAGAGCTGAGGTTGCACCTTTACGATCGACTCTTCACTTAACGAAATTGTCAGCTTTTGCAATGACAAAGTTCAAAGACGATGGGCCACCTCTAAATATTGTTTAAAATTAAAAAAAAAATCTGGCTTCTACAATCGCATAAACGACCGTCATTTGCCTTTCGCTCCTAAAAAAAAAACAAAAGTCTTTTTTTCTGATCACCCTACTATAGCGGCATGCAAATAAATTGCATCACACTTTGGCACAGGAATCAAATCATGAAACAAATCTTTAATTTCACTCTCAACTTTCACCCGAAATTCCCCTGTGACATTATTTATAATCGCTGTTGTCTCAGTTCTGGCGCTGTGAAACTGTTTATCTATTTCTGAATCTGGCAATTTTGTGTTCTGCTAGAAATCCTGCGTATCTCAGTTGTGCTTCGTGAACTCGTTCCATCAATTTGTTGTGCGTCTCCATAGATTTTAAATCATCGAGTGACAACTGACTCTTTTTATCCTTTGTTTGTTCTAGAGTTTTCTTGGTTTGAATGTGTTTCTCAATGTCAGTTTTTCCCTCAGAACCAATGCTGATGTCGAATTGGCAAGTTTTGCACAAAGCAAAGGTTGTTCCTTTCGAACTGTCAGTTAGAAACGGATACTGCTCTTTCAATTTAATAGTTATTTTTTGGTAGTGTTTCATCTTTTTCTTTTGTTGAGGAGACTTAGTAGGTGCTGATCTTTTGTTCTTCTGTTGCTGATGATCACGATTATTCTCGTTCTCTTCCCCAGCATCATCGTCTTGTTCAACTTTAGACCCTAATCCGGCCTCCTCGTCCGATTCGTTAACTTTATTTTCTCTCTGAATAAACGCCATTACTGTAAAAGAAACAATAGTTAAGAAATAATTTTCTTTGAGTCAGATTTACTGTTGCAAATATTAATCTTTTTACGTATAAACTCACTTGATAAAATTTAGAATCAGTATTGCACAGCAAAAGTTAGGTCCTACTATAAAGTATATTGTCACAGTCTGAAAAAATGTTGTTTTATTATAAACCCACTTGTACAAAAAAATTTTAATAAAAAAATACACAACGATGCAAGTTTGGGCACTTGTACTTATTATTCTTATGAAGTAAGTATTCTTCAAAAAATACCCAATTATTAATTTTTAAAATACTCACAATCAATCACTGCTAATTCAAAAAAGTTTTAGTTGAGCTTACCCCTAGTAGTTTCGAAGTTAACGCGTGACTTAACCCTAAATGCATGAACATCTGAAACCTGCACAGCTACGTTTTTGTTTGCTGCTATAATAATAACGTTCAGTTTCACGTGCTTCTGAATAAATTTACAGGAATATGCCCTGATCCTATGACGCAACTTCACTTTCGGGAGCATTACGATCTCCGACTTATCGCAACTCCTGATCTTCATTTTACTATTCATACAAGTGCCCGATGTATAGACTATATATTTTTTTAGTCGATTTTATTCCAATTTGATCATCAAACACCAACCACTAACCTTTCATTTTAGTTTTTTGGTTTTTATTTATCCGACAAACAGTTAATTTAAGAATTGAACTGTAACCTATTTGTATGAATCAGTTTATTCTCAAACAAATAAAGCACTACTACTACTACATCAAATATCGACGTCCTAAAACTGTCCATCACCACGTTATCTCATCCTTTACAGTGTTTTGTCTCAAAACAGTAATCCTAAATAAAGGGGCATCGCAGCAAACGAGATTTGAGTATAAAGTCTTAAAAATAAAGTTTAAAGTCTCATGATTAGTGATGGTGTGATTATGTGGCAGTATAGTTTGTTTCGCAATCAGTTAAACACCAACTTTTCAAAGAAACTATTACGTCCAGACACCTGTCCTCACTTTGATAGAGAACATCACTGATTCCTCTTTTACAAGCAATGTTCTGAAGCCTAAAGACACTATTTGGAATGTAATTCGCGAGAACTAAGTTCTTAATGAAAACGTCTTTTAATTTTTCAAACTGAATACTACGCCGAGCTGTCCATGGAAATCTTGCCTTCGAACACAACGATTCCCTTAAAAGCTAGATAGTCAGCATAGAATGCGACAAACCTCCAATCATATTCAAAAACTCCTAACGTCTTTTATAGTTCCAAACGAGATATTGGCTCTTGGACCTTTTGTACTACCTCTAATCGCATGGAATCCGATTCAAGGCTTCGAGAAGTCAAAATAAATTCTCAGAATTTTACTTTTTCTCTATAGGATAATGTTTTTTTGAAAATTCGCTGTCAATCCCACGTCTCTGAGTTTTAACAAAACCGCTCTCAGACCTAGCAAATGTTGCTTTGAATTCGAAAATGTCACCATGATGTGATCTACGTGAAGAATTACGTTTAATGCTCATATAAAAGCTCATATAAAACTCCAGCTATTTTTAAGCCAAACAGTCTAAGGTGAAATGTATAAGAGCGACCCTCGTCAACGAATGCAATTCACCACATAGTGGTAAATAGTCGTATTCCGTCATGTCGTTGTAAAATACTTCCAATTGGAAGATATCTGTGTTATCAGTTTTAAAGAACTAACTAACTTAATTTATTCCTTCAAACGTACTATAATGAAATGTAAATATCTCAGAAAGATAAACTTGACACCTATAATCTGTCTGATAACGACTGTAGAATAGATTATATCACTGATCGTGAGTCACTATAAGAATCATCAGTTACTCTGTTAACCACATTTTTCATTGCTCAGTTTTTCCTTCACTTGGACCAAATGAGAATCATTTATACCATTTTCTTCCCCTTGACAATTATCCTGTATTCTATTGGTAAATATAATAGTATAATAATATATCATTTTTTAAATATACTGAGGCTTTCCATAAATAACGATTTATCTGACGTAATAATTCTACCTAATTACGTAGTAATTCTACCCACGAAATCATACAAGTTTGGCTTCATATATTGTTTCAAATTTTGAAAATTTTGATCAACCAAACATAGTTTCTGCTAAGGACATCCATTTCAGGACGTAAATAGTCTTAAATTTTTATTTCACACTATGTTTTTAAATACTCTAATCAGGGCAAAACTAATGCTTGGCTAAAATTAATGTTTGGGGCCTAAATATACGTACACAGTTTTTCTAGTGACAAATAATGGAAAATCTTAACAGTGCCTCAAAGTGTTTAGTTTTGTGTTGCTCGAAAGTTTGAGTTCGTCTAGGGCGCGCGTCTGATGGATCACGCACTCTGCCCTCGATAATGTATTTACCTCTTCCACATTCGTGCACAGATCTTTTTAAATTAAAGGTCAAATCATCGACAACTGTCATTTTATGATTGTGAATTCTCTTTTGTTAAAGCTCTTTCGGCTTCAACAAACACATTCTCATCACGCGTCTCGTGCTTCACACACGATTTAGTCCAAAGTGCGAACTTTTCTACATTGAGTTCAACTCATACTCATACATACAGACATGTATACAGGCATTGGACCAAAACGGGGGGAGGTCAAATTTTACACAAATCTAATACCTTCTCTGATGGGAATGTAAAAATGTAATCCTTTCTTCCTTGTTGCAGAGTTAAGTTCACAGTTTGAATGCTTACCTAATGGCAAACCCATTCCTGGTGTTCCTAGAAACAGATCTTCTTATTCTCTCGACCGAAATTCACCTGAGAGGTCCCCTGCTCCTGCCGAATCACCTTTTCGCGTCAGATCCAGGTCTCCTTTAACCGAGACTCCACTTCGCTTCAGGTCCAGGTCTCCTCCTTTAAGGCGTCCTCTTGTTGTCAGCTCCATGGTTCCCCCTACGAAGCTTCCTTCTTCTGACGGATCTGGTTGTGGACTTGAACAACTGAGATTTATTCGGCTTATTCCCAATACGAATCCGCACCGAAAATTTGAACTTAGAAGATACACTTTTCCTAACGATAAACGATTAAAAATGAGAGCAGAGAAGCGAAAGCATGTGCTTATGCCAACCGGAGAACAAATTGTATTATCAACATCGGATGGTGACGCCTTTGCAGTGTTGGAGAGTTTTGATTTTTTTTCTGGAATGTATACATATAGCCATCATAACTCTAGAAGTCGGGCGAAAATAAACATGCAAACCGGCAGGGTTACCCCATTGACCACAGCAGAGGTCGATGAAACTCCAGTAGGTAACAGACGCTCAATTAGGAGGCATTTTCAAATAAAAATTTTAAACCCTGATGTGAACCACAATCCTTCACACTATTAATCCAAAAATGTAAAACCAAAATAACATGTTTTCGTTTACAAATACTTGAGAGATCGTTCTTTTCGACAAGCTCATAGTTCGAATTAATAACGCCTCGACGTAGAGCCCATGATATTTGATAATGAACTTAGCGATTTTCTCATCCTCCTTGTCCGATTAATGAGGTATCATCAACATCACAAGGTCCTTTTTGCGAATTTGCGAATTTGATTCGAGCTAGACTATTTTTGTCTCTCCCGTTTCTTTCTACGTGCGTTCGCGATTCTCTTGCCAGCAATCTCTATTTGAACTTGATGATCTTTATCTGTACCTGGTGGCAAATTTAGGATATTGCGTATTTTATCCTCTGGTGACACTCCATGATACAGTTCACAAGGCGCATATTCCACTGTACAGTTGTCTGCTTAATTCCATTTCAGAAGCGCCAGCTGAGTTCTGTGATCTGACACCACGGGTCTTGGTATTACATGCTCTTAAAAATAATTCTGTAATTTGGTCACAGAAATTCTCTGTGGTTACATGCTTCATCGGGTAAAGCGTCACGAGCTTCACGTCCTTCTGAATACCTTTGCAGCAATATGACCTGATCTATACATACCAATAGTCACGACTGATAATTTTGTTGCCTATAAGAAAAGACATCCTCAAATAAACATAACGACGCAACTAAACTCTCGGAAATATTACGATCTCCGATTGATCGCAACTCCTGGTCTTCGTTTTGCCATCAAGGAATGTTTCTGATGTCCAGGCTATTTACTTTTCTAGTCGATTCTATTTCATTTTGATCAGCAACCTAGGAATTCCAAAAGATCTTGACGCTAGGTTGTTGCGCATGATACAAAGACATAATCGCTACCTTCTTTGCCATAAGCATCAAATATCGACGTACTAAAACAGCCTGCCGCCACGTTATCTCGTCCTTTAGAGTGTTTTGTCTGAAAACAGTACTCATAAATAAACAAGTGGTACCATAGCATTCAAGAATTGTGGTATGAGGTCTTAAAAAGAAAGTTCAAAGTATCATGATTAGTGATGATGTAAGAAAATGTCCTAGGAGGAATAATCACAGCTTTATCAAGACAAAGATAATTGCAAGCAGGTCTAATTATGTGCCAGTATAGTTTGTTTCGCAATCAGTTCAACACCAACTGTTCAAAGAAACTACTCCGTCAAAACACCTGTCCTTACTTTGATAGAGCACAGCACTGATTTCTCTTCTGCAAGCATTGTTCTGAAGCCTAAAGACACTATTTGGAATATAATTCGCGAGAACTACGTTCTTCATAAAAATCTCTATTAACTTTTGGAACTGAATACTACGTTGAGCTGTCCATGGGAATCATGTCTTCGAACACAACAATTCCCTGAAAGGATCTAGATAGTCAGCATAAAATGCGAGAAACCTTCAATCATATTCAAAAACTCCTAACATCTTCTATAGTTCCAAACGAGATATTGGCTCTTGGATCTTCTGGACTGCTTCAGATCGCTCGGAATCCGTTTCAACGTCTTGAGAAATCAACATAAAATCTAGGTATGTTACTTCGTCCCTGCAGAATGATGTTTTTTTTTCAAATTTTCTATCAATGACAACTTCCTGATTCTCAACAAATCCGCCCTATACGACATCCTGATGATTGGATGAAATTACATAAGGTTTCACTTAAGAGTAAATGCAGGCAACAATGCAGCACTATTTCCTCTTACCTTTCCTACTGCCTTTCTTCTTCATTCCTATTAATCTTATCATCATTTTGCGCACTTCTTTTAACTTTAAATTGTCGTCTTTTATCGACACGCTATTTTCAAATTTTTCTTTTTCTTTCCTCTTATTTTTTTCATCATTTCATCCCTTCTTCAAAGTTCGATCCTATTTCTTCCTTTTCCTCACTGCTTCCTCTCTTTTCTCTCTCCCTCTTTCTATTAGTAAATTCCTTAACTGAACCCAAGATGTTCGAACTCAATCTCTTCTCTTCTATCGTTTTTCTATAGTTTTGCTTTTCCTTCCTCTATTTTTTGTCTTTTTTTGACTTCCTGATCTGGATCCCTTTCCTCTTTGCTGTCGCTGTCTCGGTTATCTATAAATCCGATTCCAAGTAACACGCTTTTCCTTCTTCTTTGCCTGCATCGACCGCCGTATCTTACGTAAAACTATCACTACGTGGCTAACCTACCCTGCTAGGATACCTTACTCAGATTTTCTAATCTATCCCAACCTGAACTTCTTTCGAACTTCTTTCTGTTTACACTTCCCTTGCTGATCCTATTCAGTCTCAAACCCAGAAACTATCACTAGCCCCTTTACATCCTTTATTTCTAACAAACAATCTTCGACAGAGAACTTTTTTACACACTCTTACATGCTCAGGAGAAGAAAAGGAAACGCTAATTGGTTAGGTAAATAAAGGAACGGTAAAATCGTGGTGGAATTCGGAATGTAAAAAGATAAAAAGGAAGGTAAAGAAGAAGTACAAGAAGTGGAAAAAGGGAACTGCGAAAACGGAGGAGCATGGGGGTGAAAATAGTGGAACGGATTCGGAAACACGAATCAGAAAAGTAGCGCCATGAACTTGCGGTGGTAGCCTGGCATATTAGTTCCCTCCTTGCCCGCCTTTCCCCGTGCCCTCCCTTGCCAAAGCGCAGCAAAACGCGGGACATTTAAATTATTATTTGAATTTGAACAGTCAAAAAGAAAAAGTAATAAA
>CAKNYM010029822.1:0-45716 GCA_932195095.1 Andricus curvator | reverse complement strand
TCAACTTCTTCAACGTGTCCGTGACAACTTTTGGAAACGCTGGTCACCGTAGCAAAATGAAAAATAATAATTTAAAACTACAAGATACCGATGACAGTGAAACATTAGAGGACACAATTAACTCGAGACAAAATAGATCACATAGACATTAGTCGATTAAATTCAGAATCAATAAAGAAGGCAGTCCGCGCATATCGTGGACGAATTAAAAAGATTCAAAAGGGGGTAAGGATAAACGACTGCGATATTTTAGAAAATTTGCACGCACTGCTGATAGAAGATGCAAAAGATTGGTGCGAAGTAAATACAAATTCATGGAGATATTTATCGGATTTCACCGAAGATTTTAAAAATGCTTATATCGACATGGAATTACGTAGAACCTAGAAAACCCTTAGTATTCAATACAAAATGTACATTGAATGGAACGATTTTGAAACTTTCGAGCAATCAGAGGACTTAGGTAAGGAATGGGAAACTGAGCTAGTCAAATCAAAAATTTGAGGGAAAGTACTACAAATAACAGAACCTGAGATTGAGGATAAAAACATACAAAAACGTCATAACTGTAACGGGGATGAAAAAAATACCGAGAATAATAAAGAAAATTAAAGGGAAGGCACAAATGGTTAACAGGATAACAAAAACGTCAAAGTAATCCAATGATCGAATTTCTAACAGGAAAAGCGGCAAATAACTCATGAAATAATAACAGTAAACAAAATTTCTAAAAATCGAACTACGGTAACAGAAATCAAAGATCGGGTAATAATAATAATAAAGACTCACAAGACAAGACAAGATCTCACTCAGACAAAAAACAGGAACCTAACAAAATCGCGAACGAAAATAAAAATAACTTAAATTGTTATTATTGTGGTTTACGGGCCATTTTAAAAGAGACAGCCCTTATTAAACTTATAACCAGGGGAAATGGACGGGCGGTTACTAGGCCCAAAATACTTCAGCCTGGCACCGAAGCGCTAGTAATCCTAAATTCGGATAAAGATGCAATAACGGAATCACGTTTTCCTGCACACTCTTATGTGGGAAAGTAATTACTGGAAAAAATCTAAAATTCCAAATATCCAATTCTTAACCTTAATCCGCTGGCGCTTTTTAAAGTCTCATTTGATTTGCACGCAAATGCGGCTAATCTGCCGCCGGCGCGAGCAGATTAAGGTTAATATTGTCTCGTGAAAATTAAAAGTTGCGAACGGAAAAAAAGTCCCAAAATTAAAGTCCATAGGTATTTAAGGTACAGATATGCTAAAAGTTCTATGGATGACCCTAAGCTATGACTCAGAAACTTGGTGAAAAAAGAAACTAAACCTGACATTGAAGTGAAAGAAAGAACGCAGAGAAAAAATGAAAATATTAGGGACAAATCAATAACTAAAAACGTAGAAAATAGGAATTCAGATAGCAAACCGAAATTCGGAGGTAGTATTAACCTCAAAATCACTAGAGAGCTGAACAAAAATAGGCCGACGATAAAAGATAGCGAAATCCCCCATGTATCTATCAATTCTAACCAATCCCAAAAAAAAAACGAAATCGCCCAACTTCCTGTGAAAAATACTAGGAAGGATATCTCCAGCTTAATAAGCATCCCTACGAGCCCCTAGAGCAGGGCTCACCACTTTCAGCAGGTGTTGGCTGCCACGAAGTTTTTCTGTCATTTTTTTCTTCGGTTTCCAGGAATCCTAAAAAGGGTTACGGTCGTTACGGTCACGGATCGTTGCGGCTCATTGTTCACACCGAAGGGTCTGATTTTTTTCTACTTGAATTCACAATACATTTCATTTTTTTCATTTCAAACTGTAATTTACCGTGAAGGATTAGGGACGAGTCGAAGGACAAGTTCGACGAAAATTTATGAGGGCCTGTTTGACCTAGTCTCGCGGCTGCCACTGGCACTCTTTGCAGCCGATGGCTGCCTTCTGGAGAGCCCTGCCCTAGAGTGCAATCCCACCCTAGAAAATAGCGACGACTCAACCACACAAGATACAGTTACATTAGGGAAACCTAGAATTAGAAGCAATAATAAGAAGAATAATTTGGGAAAGATATTTTTCACAACTCCTGTCCGGAAAATTCGATATTCGACGTCCATAGAATATGGCGAATGTAGCCAATTTCATGCGACTTTTTGTTCTTCACTTGTGAAGAAAATGCGATATTCTCAATGACTGCCTACAGAAAGTCCACAAGAGTGAAAGAGATAGAGAATGATGTTATCTACCTCGATATTTTCGATAGTCTCGATTTCGTGTCGTCTGCTCGGGTGTGCTTGGATATCTACAGCCAACAGCAGAACAGAAGAAAAGACGAATCGACCTCAACTACCGCAACATTTTTTGATTTCCCTCATGCTCTACGGACGGCAAAAATCGAATTTTCCGTACGCTCGTTCTGAAAAATAGTATGCACAACTCATTGGGGATCGACAGATTCACCATGAACAAGAGGTTGACAGCACAAGACCGCATGAATCAGGCTTGCGCCGTCAACTTCATGCTCGTGGTAAATCTTCCGATCCCCAACTTGTTGTGCAATATACTATGACTATAAGAAATACGAGGAAACGTATAAGGATAGTGACAGTAACATTTGGAAAAATGAAAAGGGTACTGATCAAAATAAAATAGGCAAGAAACCTCAGAAAGTAAATGAGGTATCGGAGAGATATAATGAAAATCAGTGGACTAATTTTAAAAACAAAGCGATTAAATTAAATAATATTACGGATAGTTCAGGAAAAATTGACGAACAAAACAATAGTTCAAATAATAGATGTTAAAGGTTGTCGGTATACTGGTCCAAAAAACTTTTTTATTGATAGATGTTTGAACGTTTCGTCCTTCGACGAATGGCCTCTTCAGTAAACACAACTATGTACATAGCCATATAAATTCGATGGAGAGAATCCGTGATAAGAATTTATATGGCTATGTACATATTTGTGTTTACTGAAGAGGCCCTTCGTTGAATGACGAAACGTTCAAACATCTATTAATAAAAAAGTTTTTTGGACCAGTATACCGACAACCTTTAACATCTATTATTTGAATCTTTTACCTGGTCGACACTCACTAACATCACCTAAAAACAATAGTTCGCCAGGAAGTTGCAAAGGTATTGTTGATCCAACAAATAATTTATCAAACAATTGATAAGTTATCAGAAATCTCTTGTTCTGATTGGTCAAATCCGATTGTTATGATCAAAAAACCAGAGAAAGATTACAGATTCTGTTTGGACATTAGAAAAGTCAATAACATTAATAAAAAGGACCTCTATCCAATCCCACTCATGACAGAGATATTGGACACTTTGAGGTTAGAAAAATTTATTTTCAAAATTGATTGAAAATTGGCTTGATTGCAAATTCCGCTAGAAGAAAGTTCAAAACCAATTACAGCATTCATAGTCCTTGGAAAATGCATGTACCAATTTAAAAAAATGCCATTTGGTTCAACCATTGCTCCAGCCACTTCTCAGAGACTGAGGGATAAAATCATTGCGCCAGATTTAATCCAAACGTTTTTTGTTATTTAGATGACATAGTAATAGTAACTCGAAATTTTCATGACCATTTAAAATATTCAAATATTGTATTAGACAAAATAAATGAGGCAAAGTAAACGACAAACGACTCCAAGTGGACGATGAAAGAGTACAACCAATCCTAGAATTCCCTAAACCTAAAAATATTTAAAATTTACAGCGCATAATAGGGATGGCAAGTAGGTACAGAAAATTTATCCCACACTATGCCGAAAAAATAGAGCCAATAAATAGATTACCTAAAAAATATGAAATATGAAATTGGGGATTAGAACAACATAAGGCTTCCCAAAAAATTAAAGACAATCGACGGCGTAAATTACGAAGCCTAAAGGGCGCAGAATCCCGGTACTCGGTATCTGAAAAAAATGCCTAGCGTTTGTTTGGGCCATACGAAAATTTAGGCCGTATCTAGACGGTTATAACTTTTAAGTGATCGCGGACCACTGAGCGTTGAAGTGGCTCCATAACCTAAAGAACCCCACTGGACGATTAGTCAGATGGGCATTAGAGTTACTAGAATATGACTGCGATGTCATATATCGTAGAGGTAGTTCAAATTTTCTCCCTGATTCTCTCTCGAAATCAGGAGAACCTAGTCGATTACTAGAATCTAACCCGTAGAAACTCGTGGTACCCAAACAAATTATGAATACAGGAAATAATCAAATACGTAAAAAATTGCAGAATCTGTCAGAGAACCAAACCTAGAAATCAAACAAAATTAGGGTTGATGGGAAAAATAATTGTCAAAGAAACATGGACCACGATTGCTGCAGATATCATGAGCCTATTACCAATTTCTAATACCGAATTCGTGAACGAAACCTTGAGAGAATTAACAGAGAAATTCAAAATAAGGCATACGAAAACGCCTTAGTATTACCCTTAGGCAAACCCGACAGAAAACTATAATAGATCAAATAGACAGAACTCCACCTGGAACGAGCACGTAGACGACTTACAGTTCGCAATAAATACTAACAAAAAGCCGTCAACACAATTTACCCCTGCATTCTTAAATTTAGGTCGCGAATTGGAACAACTCCAGTCCCGAAGAAAAAATTTAGAAAACGATAATGAAATAGAGATGAATAGAGTAATGAAAGGCAAACAAACAGATAAAACTTAAGGAGAAGACCGGTACTATTTAAAAAGGGAGATAGGTAACTAAAAAGGGTGAGCAAACTGTCGAGCAAAGCGCATAAAAAGGCAGGTAAGTTATATGACTAATATGAAGTTCCTTTTATTATCAAGAAAACGGTTTCTCCAACTATATACCAACTAAAAGCCCTTAAAGGAAAAAGCATTGGAGAATGAAACATAAATGATCTCAAATTAGAAAACGCAAGTACAGGTAAAGTAACACAAGCAAACTGAAAATAAAATAAAAAATTTAGACTGAATAATTGAAAAATGGCAAGGGATCAATATCATTAGGAAATACAAACCAAGTAAAAACTCAGAACTCACTCAGTCGACCCTAAGTAATCTGATTTACGAGATCTTAAGAACAAATTAGACAGTACGATCTTTTACTTTTCAGACGATTGAATCCAGAAATAAATGTCGCCGACTTTTGGTGTAAGCAGTTCACTCTACGCACCACCATCTAGCTAGTATATTTACTACTTTCTTAAACGAAAAACAACCCTTCCCGCAGTGGTTAGTGAAAAGACGCACGGTACTGATCCCTAAGACCAGAGATTTGTCAAGACCAGAGGACTATAGGCCCATAGCTTGTTTGAAGCAGGTTCACAGCCACACAAAAAAAAGTTTCGCGAGTATATAAAATCCCTTGTTCTTGTGGAAAAGTCTATATTGCAGAAACCGGGAGTGCGATGAGCCAACGTGTAAAGGAACATGAGCGTGAAGTCATGCTTAAACATTTCATGCAATCAGCACTAGCTATAGCATCATATCGAAACAGGACATAGCATTTTATTTGACAAAACTAAAGTCATCGCGATGGAAGATAAGGGTAATATAAGGCCAGGTTAGGTTTGTTTAAGTGAGTTTAGGTTAGGTTAGGTGAGTTGAAGGTAGGTCACATTAATTGTAAGAATGAGACTTTGCTGATATAGGCTTCCAAAGAAAATCAGCATTCAAGGCTGTATATCACAATTTTATATCATTTTATTGAGTTTTTTTAGGTAAGTGTTAAAGGACAACGTATGGGATCAGCTTTGACGCAGTCTCTGCTCAAGGAAGGGACCGAGGTCCATCATGGAAGATCAGGTTGGTTATGGATGTCAGCAAAGTGAGGTGCAAATTGAATCTATTGACTGAATATAAGAAAGGAAATTGAACCTGAAAGCTGATACACCATGTTACTATAATCATCCACCCTCGGTACATTGAGACATTGACACCAGAAATATCGGATGAGATTATAGTCTCCTAACGGCAGAGACTAGATGAGAAAAGAAGTGCAAGAAGGCAACAAAATCGAATCTTCCAGACAGATGGAAGAAGGTTCTATCGTTAACTGAGTGTGAAGAAAAATAACCAGCGAGACACCAAAGTTCCTTTCATTGAAATACATGACTAACTATTAGTCGGGTGTTTGGCAAAGAATTAACAGAAGCAATTAAGACACTGCCTGGTTCCATTTAGAGAAAGCAAGTGCAAGCAATAACGCTGAAATAAAGCTCACTGACATCACAGCTCAACTGATCGAACGGCTTTGAAAAGGGCGAATAACTGCAAAGCTCCAAGTCTGGACATGGTGCACAGCATCAAAGAAACCTTCACATGGCTTACATTGAATAAGAGCTAGCGTTTCCTTCCATCCGACATCACTATTTGCTTGATGTCTTAAAAATATATAAAATCTGCCCACGCATCATCGTGTTTCTAGGTATGGTGATGCTGTTTTGCTGTACACGATTCCAGTATTTTTAATCATTGCTAACCAAGGATAACGAGATTAATACGAATTACGACGGGTATCTTTCAAGGAGACTCCTTAAGTGCACTGTTGTTCTATTTAGCGTTAAACCCATTGAGGAAAACACTAAATAGTACGTTTTACGGGTGCCGAATACATGAAAACGAGGATTGTCATCAAGTGATCTATCTTCTATACATGGATGACCTAAAGTCATATGCTAGTTCGGACCAGAAACTGCAATAAGTAATCGATGTCACGAAGCAGTTTTCCAATGATATTCACATGGATTTCGGACTAGATAAATGCAGAACAGTGCATTTAACTAGAGGAGAATTAAGGATATAAATATCTGGGTATTCTCGTATCTGAGGATACTCAGATTGATTCTGAAGAGTTCTCTTAAATCCACAAAAAAAGCAATCCAATTAACACCTATGCCATCCTTGTCCGTGTAGAAATGACAAAGCACCAAAGGCACCAGTCATTCGCCGATTAAAAGGGTAGTTCTACTACGGCATAGATGGGGTAGGGGCATTGTAGATGACAGGAAACCTTGTTAGTCACATCTTCTACAGTTGCGAGAGTATTTTCATAGCAAGCGAGATGTTTCGCTATACAACACCATCCGTAAGGCGGATCTTGACTACACGCTCTTGAATTTGTCCTCACAGGAGGCCTTGAATATCAGGGCAGAAACCACAGAGGAATAAGACAGTGAAGCATCCAATATTTGGCTGATAAAGGGCGTCCTGTATCCACAAACGGGAGGTTTCGCCATCGCGATTCAGGACAGGGCTGTCAGCACCAGAATGAAAAACCGGGTTCACCCGAGAACAATTTTGAAAAAAAAAATTATAAAGACACAAAAATGTATAGAAACAGCCTCTGTGAATCAGGTGATTAATACCAACTGCAGAGCGTGCAAGCAAGAGCCAGATACACTTGGACATGTTCTCAGTGGATGCTCAAAGTATGCACCCTACGGGTACATAGAGAGACACAATGCGGCTCAAAAAGTATTATGTTACCATCTTAGGCACTTCTATAGTTTTGATCTATTGCCCGTCTTGCCGTACGCCCAGGGGGAACTCGAGTCCGTTCTGGAGAATGATCAGTGTAAGATCTACTGGAATTTCTCATTCTCCACCACTCAACGTATCAGTGCTACGAAGCCTGATATTGTCCTCCAAGATCTGCAGACCAAGATCATTTATGTGATTGAATTCTAGGCACCAGCCGATGGTAATATCACGGCAAAGGAGGATGAAAAACGGGCAAATAGCAAGCATTTCTTTCCGAGCTGAGCATGCTGTACCGAAGCTACAAAGTCCATATTGTAGTTCTCATAATCGGCTGCCTTGGAGGGATAAAAGCTTCATTTCTTAGCCTGCTTAACAAAATCCCGGCTTGCCAGTCTCAGGCACAGTCCATTGCGAGCCGGATGCAAAAGGCTGTTCTTTTGGGATCACTTCATCTGGTCCATCAAACACTGTTCCTCATAAAATTTTACAAAGATTGATAGCCCTAAAAAAGTATCCAGAGGTGAAACCTTCATCTTCAACTGTGCCATCTGCCGCGTGAGGTCATTCGCGGATAGAGACCGGACTCCAAGGAACAGTGTTGTACGAAGTCTCTTGCGTAAATTTTCCACTCTTGCTTACCTTCTTGGATAGGAGGAGCAAGAGTGGATGACGTACACGTTCCATCTTCCGGATCCTACAACTACCTATATAATTATTTTGAAAAATTTTCTGTTTCAATTCAGAATTATGATCCTTTGAAAAAGTCCCTGTTCCAAGTCCGAATTATAATTCGTTTGAAAAATTCCCTGTTTTAATCCAGAATTTTAATTCTTTTCGGAATCTTCACAGACCCACATTTCGTTTGCAATAAATTTTTTTTTTTTACAAGCTTTGGAGTATTTTTTGAACTTTTCGAAAATTGTAACCTTTCTATATGTCTATTGAAATAATTCGAAATTCTCCAAAATTCTTAAAAAAATGTGCATACACTTCTAAACCTTCTAAATATTTCTGAAACTCACTGGAATCTTTTCTAAAACTTTGTAGTCTTCCAAATTGAAAACTTTGTTTTAAAATCTTGTAAATTCTTTTTCAAAATTATGGGAAATCATTTGAAACCTGTTTTTGAATTTTCTTCTAAAATTCCGTTCCAGAATAACAAAGCAATAAACTTTATATTTGTGAATGTGAGATCACAGAGAAGAAGTTTACATTACTGATAATGTATAAATGACAAATAACTTTACATTTTAGAGGTTTTTCATATTTTTCAAGATAAATACCTCATAGAAAAAAAGTATTCAAAGTAGGCAACAATAAAAATATGAAAATTTCAAGTTTTTTGCACTAAAATCATTTGAATAAATTCAACTTATTAAAACCTTTTTGAATCTCTTGACCTCAAATAGAGGCTGATATTTTTCAATGGATTAATTTTGGCAATTCACCAACCTATTTTACAGAAACTGATTGCTTTCTTAAAAAAAGCTTATACACAAACAACATTAAATATGTATCTCTATTAAATAATAATCTTTCTATAAAAAATTGATGTCTGTTAAAAATGTCGAAAGCATTGTTTTCACTCAACGCCGACTGGGTAATTTAAAAAACTCGAAGGATCGAATGTTGCCAATTCACGCACATAATTGAGAAATGAGTTTCAGTTGAAGAGCAGTGACAAAGAATTTCACATTTGTGTGCATAATAGAAATAACCAAAATTTAACATTTATAAAACTAAAATTTTGCTATCGCACATTTTAGTTTTCAATGAAAAACTTTTGAAACAAAAAATACGAATTTTCAACAAGAGATTTGAATTTTCAACCAAAAAAAATGGTTTAGTCAATAGAGAAAACAAATCACATCAAAAATGTTTCAGCATGGTGATTTCAAGTCGGCGTAACTTGTCTCAAGAAGAACCTTTTCGACTCAGAAATGAGACCTTGAATGAGACTGTTAACAGATGCGAAGGATTGAAATAATTGAATCAAAAATTTGTAAATGTTAAATTAGTTATTTTTAATTAAAAAATTCAGAATCTGTGAGTCTGAACGTGTATAGCCCTGAAAAATTTTCCTCACAAAAATTAAAATTGTAATTTTCTATAAGGATCTCATAAGCCGTTAGAAATACGTAAAAACAAACAACATTTTCGGTATCGTCGTCAAACAAGTATAATACAAATGAAAATCTGTAAATTAATTGATTCAATATATATAGTGTGAAAATATACAAAATTGTTTAATTATTAACAAAGATTAGCTTTTATGACAGTCAGAATGAGCCTTTTTTCAAGGCCTTTTTTCGAAGTTATAAACCACTCGACTTGAAGTCATAAAAATTCGAATCAAGATATAAATATATGTCTGCAAGACATAGAAACTTGTCTCCAAGACATAAATTGAAGTCTGGTTCCGTCTCAATAACGAGACATGCTGGAGTCGAACTTTTCGACGAAGAAAATGAATATTCTATCAGAAAAGACAAAGTTTCAACAAAATGCAGAAATTTTCGAATAGTTGAATTTTTAATTAAAGAAGGTAAATGTTGAATCAAAGATGAAATAGATAAATTTCCAGTTAAATTTTTGTTTAAGCTTAAAGATATAATTAAATTTAAATCAAATAGTTCTGAAATCTTATAAGATTTTCTGTAAAATTCATATAAAAATGTTGGAAAATAAACCGACTTTTTTCTGTAGAAATGGCAATTAGGCTCTAGTATAATAAGTAAAAAAATATATTGAAATATTTCCTGAAATATAATCTTTAGTATACTCCAGAGGAAAGAAGGTTATTTTCCTTGAAATGTGACTCAATGCCAAAGTTTAAAGACAGATAATAGGAAGTGTTTCGGCGCTCCCATATTATTTTATTATTAAATTTTTTCATGGATTTTACAGAAAACCTTATATGATTTTAGAACTGTTTAATAAAATTTTCGCGATTTTCGCTAATCGTGAATAGCGACTAAAAAACCTTTTTTAGTTCGAAATTCAACTACTTAGTTGGAAGCGGAACTACTTTGTTAAAAATTAATTTTTTTCGTTGATGATTCATCATTTTAGTTTTAAAATCTTCTTTTTTTAATTTGAATATTTTCTTAAGATTAAAAAACAAATTTAAGAATAATCTTCTTGGTGACTGAATCACTTCTTTGGTTGAAAAATATTCAACTATTAGGTCGAAAATTTCATTCAAAATTAAAATATTTTGTTTAAATTTCATGTACTTTGTTAAAAATTGATCTTTTTTAGTAGAAAATTAAACTTTTTGGTCGAAAATTCACGTATTTTGTGATAAATTATTCTTTTTTGGTAGAAAATTAATCTTTGGATTGATAATTCATCTGTTGATTGTAAATTTAACTATATGTTTGAAAATTTATTTCATTTGGTTGAAAACGTATTTCTCTGACTTAAAATTATAGTATTCTATTTTTTGTTGAAACTTGATCTTTTTCAGTTGAAATTCATCTATTTTGTTGAAAAATTGTCTTTTTTTGATAGATAATTCATCTTCTGGGTTGAAAATTCAACTATGTATTTGATTACAAATTCATTTTTTGATTGTAGGTACATCGTTTCAGTTGAAAATTATTTTAGTTGAAAATACACTTATTTTGTTGAAAAATCGTCTCTTTTAGTGAAAAATTCGATAATTTTGATATAGAATGCATGTTTTTTTTACTGTAATGTAATATGTGAAATTCTTTGTCACTCCCTTTATTAATTTCGTCAATTTGAAATTTTAATTGATTGCACAAATTTAGGGCTGAGCCCTTTTCAAAAATCACGCGTCGATCTATATCAATGTCATAATAGGATATAAAAATATTTTAAAAAATTCCTTTTGCAACTTATATTCAATAATAAGATATATTACATCGTTCTCAATCATTATTTCTCAAATCGCATTATTCGTCTTATGCTATTATACAGTTATTAACAAATTATAATCACCAAATTATAATTTTCACTCTTTTTAAACGTGCAATGCATTGTAACTACATACAGCACGTAGCAACTTGGTTGGATAGTCAGGGTGATTTTCGCCAACTTTATTCTTCAACCATACACTCTTGAAATCAAAATGCACCGACTCCATCGCCTGCTCACTGAAAAAACCAAGTGCCATTCCTGTTGTGTGGCAAAACTCTCTAACATGAAAAAAAACTATGTGAACTTTGGGTGTAACGCTGACACCTAAGGAAATGTAGCTCTTTTTGAAATTTTCTATGCATGTTGTATAATTGTTTTCGAGCACACTCCCGAAGCACGCAGAGACCACACTGTTGAAATCCTCATACACCTGTACATATTTTAGTACAGCAAGGTTTGAGGAACTGCGCAGGATGTCTATATTATGCAGAAGTGTTCTGCATGCATTTCCTTTGAATCCAGAGCTTCCGTAGATGATTTCACGCTGGACGTGACATGCCTTGGCCCAGTCTTCAGCTTCCTTTGCACATTCCTTTAGCATGTGTGTAAAGACTGTATTCACTACACCAATCATTAGATGGAGTTCTGGAGGTGGAATAATGTCCAAAAATGATTTACCATCAGCTGTTGTTGTAATAAGTGGGGGATGAATGCAATTGAAATATTTCTTTCTTCAAAAAGAGCTACATTTCCTTAGGTGTCAGCGTTACACCCAAAGTTCATATAGTTTTTTTCATGTTAGAGAGTTTTGCCACAAAACAGGAATGGCACTTGGTTTTTTTCAGTGAGCAGGCGATGGAGTCGGTGCATTTTGATTTCAAGAGTGTATGATTGCAGAATAAAGTTGGCGAAAATCACCCTGACTATCCAACCAAGTTGCTACGTGCTGTATGTAGTTACAATGCATTGCACGTTTAAAAAGAGTGAAAATTATAATTTGGTGATTATAATTAGTTAATAACTGTATAATAGCACAAGACGAATAATGCGATTTGAGAAATAATGATTGAGAACGATGTAATATATCTTATTATTAAATATAAGTTGCAAAAGGAATTTTTTAAAATATTTTTATATCCTATTATGACATTGATATAGATCGACGCGTGATTTTTGAAAAGGGCTCCGGCGATGATTTTAAAAATTATGTTTCTATGATCTACAAGTAACATACTTTCGATCCCTCCGACTCGATCTGGAGTGTTTGACCTTTTCATTTAAATGTCACTCAGGCGCACCGTGGGATGTCAAAAGGAATAGCAGGATGCTACAAGTTCTTAAATTATAAAGAAGCGTCAAATTAAAGAAAAGAACAAAGATTTATCATTTATTACTTTCAACTTCATAAATTCAATAATTGTACCCTTTTTTATTAACTGGACATTCGTTGGGCTGACCGTTACAACCCAGACAGTAGCGCAGTTGGGCAGAGATTGGGCTGTCCAATTGGGGCCCAACTACTAATTGGGCAATCTGGTTGGGGCCCAGTCTGGCCACAATTAACTTTTCCACATGCGTTGTTAAAATAATTATAGAATAATATTGGTGAGCCGAGACACTTCTTATCTGACATGATGCTAAACAAGATAAGTGGCCTCGGAGCTAGCTTTCAATGCCACATTTTTTTTCTAGTTTTCGCTGTCGTCTGTAGAATCATCAAAGTTACGAAATACATGTGCGTAATCCACCTGGCATACCTAAAATATTCCTATTGACAAAAGTTTTTGCGTTTGTATAAATTCGATGGCAACGTGTCGCATAGTAAGTAAATTGTTGGTATGGGAAAAAAACGCCACTTCACTGTCTAAGCGTGGTTATACGAGCAATATTTGTGAATATGGCGTGAAGGCTGGAATTTATATAAGTACAGCTAGTTTAAGGTCTTTGCAGTTGAAGTTCAAGAAAGTCTCCCGAAATCAGTTTGTGCTTCGACAAAGATGAGAGTCGTTGATTTTATCTTGTTCTTCTACGCGCTAATATTTTTTCGCAATACTGTTTGTAAGTATAGAATATAATATAATACTAAAGCAATCACAGAATAAAATGTCTTACATCCAGATATCGACTATATCCAAAAATTCGCATTTCACTTGGAAACAGTTGAAACATATGTTTATTATCATTGTGCGTATTTTGCAAAATACTTTGTTCAGGGTGCGGCAAAACATTTAATTATACAGTTTTGAAACTGAAAGCGGCCACATTTTTAGATACGTAGATGGAAGGGAATAAACGTGCAGTAAAAATTTTTTAACATATGTTAGCAGGTAATTGATTTTATCGTTACGCGTAAAGATTGAATATAAAATTGTTGAACCGCGTTTTGGCAAAAATGTAATTTCATGCTATGTAATGAAGATTTTTCTTTGAAATTATTACAGCTTGAATTAAAATTTTTTCCAACAAATGTTACAAACTTTGATATTCACGTGTACCCATAAGTTTAAAATTTTGAACAAATAATAAAAATTAATAAGGCTTGAACCAACATTTTTGCCAAAATGTTAGAAATTTTTCATTAAACCCCCACGCGTAGGCCAACATATGTTTAAAAAATTTACCTTTACAATCTATATTTCGTTCCGCCTCTGCATCTAAAACTTTCCATTATATGTATTGTGCTATTGCGCATACGTCCAGCAGCTGGCAACACTTAAATTTTTTCTGTAATATGCTCATACAGCATATATTTTTGGATGAGGTCAAAGAATTACTCTTTGGTTAATAAAAGCGCATGAAAAATTATGGCCCTTTATATGTATATACATTCATGAGAATGGGGGGCCGCTCAATTTTTAGCGGATACGAATCTCCTAAGGATTTAGCTACCCTTGCGCATCACCTACTATCCAAACATGCAAAAGACTTACTATATGTACACCTAAAATTGTTAAAATTATGTGTTCATTTTTTATATTTGCCAAATTATAGGCCGGGTAAAACAGTTCGGGACGGTTAGGAACAAATGCAGCATAAAACAAGACGTTTTATGACGTTTTTAATTTTCAAATATCTAAAGTTAAACTTGTTATTTTTTAACAGTTTAGCTGTGTATATAGGAAGGGTGGTTTTGCGGGCGAGCGAGAAGGATCTCACTGAGTCCATAATTCAAGGAATGAAAAAAGAAGATTTTCGGCGTTTCTCTATTTTCAAATATCGAAAAGTGAACTCGTCATAATTCGTTCATTGTGAAGCAATATGTATAACTTGTTAGTCGACCTGATTTAGCATTGTTTCAATAGAGATGACAATTTTACACAATCGAAAATCTGATTTGTCATATTTCCCATTGCTGTAACCTTTCGCTCAATTCAAACAAGGAAAAACCTTATTAGCAAGGTTCTTCCTTCTTCAAATCTTTCCTATATGATTTCCAATCGTGAAAAAAAAGATAATAATCCCCATCTCTTATCGCTTTATACTTCTTTCAATTAATATGTGGGTAGTTGCCAAATCTTTGTGAAATTTGGACAATGACTTTTTTTTAATGCAACTTTGAAAAACCATCTGAAGTATAATTTTTTATTATTCGACACGCAAAGTTAAAATAAAATACAAACTTTTGAAATCAAAAATCATATTCGTAGTGCATAAAAAAAAATTTAATATACGAAAATTACGTTTATCTGCATTTTCTGTTAATACAGACGGATTCAAGAGAGATTTCTTTTGTAAAGAATTAACTAAACTACTTTTAAAAGAGCGTTTTTCATTAATTTTCACACCAATTAGGAGGAACGGATAGGAGCTGAAATTTAATATAATTAATATCAATTTTGATTTGATTTTTTACAAAATACAACAAATTTTTTAAGGTTATTGCGGTAACGGATAGGGGCCACCACTTAAATTAAAAGATCAACAATTACCAATTTGAAAGGAAATTATTATTATTTTAGTGAATATATTAGTAAACCAAAAAAGGAATTTTGAACTTATCCTCAGTAATTTTCTTCCTTCTCCTTCTCTTCCGATATTTCTATCCTTGTATATTATTCTTGATAAAACTGCGCGAATTGAGGCTTGGTTTGATCGTCGCTAACTTATCACGTGTAATATAACAACACTGACAACAATCAAAAAACTTTTTTATCTTAATAATTTTAATAAAACCCAGATTTTAAATTTAAAAAATAAAATAATTTTCACTATGTGATTAGAAAAGGACTATTCTGGTCTGTGATCCAAAAAGAAAATAGCATATTCCACGAATTTCACAGTAACAGTAACCCGACACCGAGAATTTTAGAGGAAAGCCGATTGATTGATTCCAGAAAATGAATTTCTAAAAGGATATATTTGTCCTTGTTTTGTTACAGTCAGGCTTAAATAATTAGTCTTATTTCTACTAGGCCGGAGCTTTTAGGCACTTTCGATGTAGGAGAAGGAAATGAAATTTGTTAAGTTCTTTTTTTAATTCAAACATATTTTGTTTGTTCGACTATTAATTTAAACTAGTTATTGTTTAAAAAAACAATAATTTTACTTTTCTTTTTTTATATATTCACCCTTCTTTTATCTCAACAAAAAACTCATTTAAATTTCATTACAATAAAGGTAATATTACATTGACATGTGAAATTATCTTAAAATTATCGATTTAGGGGCGGCCACTTGAATTTAGGTAATTTCATTCAGCGTCAGTCCTCAAATTATCTTTTGACCAATTACTGTACTTAGAGATAGAATTGAAAATCAAAATTAATACTCTCGACGAATAAATCATTTCCCCCACGCACTGTAGAAAGAATAAATAATTAATTAATTAAAATCAATAATAAATAAATTAGTTAATAATTAAATAATTATTCTTCCCTCCCCCTTGCCAGAGCAGACCGACCACTCGCTGAAAAAAATGCATATCAATTACTTTAAGTTTCACCCCCTGTCCGTGGTGGAAATGCACTATATTATTGACTGCAAAATTTACTACATTTGCAAACAAACTTAAATTTTTTTTCTGAAAATATACATTATAATGAATTTAGATCAATTAAAGTATATAAGGTAGGACTGATTCACATAACCTAAGTGACGAATCCAGCGAGTCAATCCAGGACGAAACACAAAAAATCTCATTTCTATTTTATTTGAAAATAAATATATATTTTTTAGAATTAATTTCAGAATACACAAAACAAACAAATATCATCGACCCTAATACCAATAAAAAATCTTCTTTACCTTTTTTATTTAATGTTGCGCATTTTGCCTTTAAAAAAGGTAATTTTAAAAGCACTGTTACGTCCAACGTAACACAATTCCTATTTTTCTGTTTCCTCCTTTTATTTTAAGATCAGAAGGATCTTAACTAAGGGATGAGGAAAATAATTCAATTGAAGGAAGAGTTAATATAATAATTAGAGGATTTATTAATAACATGTTCATTACAATATTGAGTTCATTGATGACATTAGGGGTTGGTGATAGAAATCTGCATGGTGTAATACCTGTCGAATCTTGGTGTATTCCAAAGATGTATTGTGTCCGATGAACTTGATTCTTGGTGAGTAGGCGAGGTTGAGATGATGATCTTACAACACTCGGGATCACTTGGTTTACCTGGGAGGGACCCGACGATGAGTTATGGCGTGGTGCAACTGAAGCAGCGCGACTGATTTGAAGAGACTAAATCGAACGGTTGAACTGAACTGGACTGAACTGAACTGAAGTGTCCCTCGATGGAGCCCAGGTTATATAACGCCCAAACTCGTAAACCATCGTGGAAATCCCTGAATCTAACGCCTTTCTATTCGGAAATTCGGCGTATGGAATATAATCGGTCAAATTAACCTTCTACTGGTCCACAGAAGCTAGGAGATGCGTGGCAAGTTATGACCGTTTCAATGTCGCACGTTGATATTTCGGCGCGTGTCATACAAATAGCTTAATTTACATTCAGCGTAATCTTCCGGAGCCTTCAGGTGCTTCCCATAGATTCTTAAATTAATCGATTCTGTCACGATAGATCCTGATTTATATCAATATTTTGGCTCGAGTCATACGACTAATGTAATAAATCTTTTACAGTAGCCTCGTGGTGTCTTTACTCGAATCGTACAATTTGAAAGATCATTCGATGGAGGCGAGTTGATACTTGTTTTCGTTTTGACATTGATTTAGAGTGTATTTCCTGATTCACATAATTTGGTAAGACTTGAGGCGCAGCATTTTAAACTTAACCTTTAAATAAAGTAATGAGTTATTTTGTTTGTCTCTAGTCGCGGGACGTGACAGCACATTTAAGAAAGATGATTGTTTTCGTGACGACTAGATGCAGCCTTCAGATTTAGAGAGTAAATTATAGAAATAAATGAGATCAACAGGATTTCATACACTTTATATAGATCGAGGAGTTAATTACTCCTGCAATCTGGTGCACACTCTCTCTGCAATCCCATTACTCTTATGTAATCCCATGCCATTTTTATGATACCTTGTAATCACCCCTTACGAAAAAATATTATAAAAAATTTACTATAGGTCTATAATGATTTTCCTATAATGAATTCCTTATAATTTTTTGCGATTTAAGAAAAATCTTTATAGAAAATCATTATTAAAAAAACAATATAAAAATAATGTTAAAATACTGAATGAGTTAAGGAAAAAAATCCAAACATATCAGGAGGTTTTCCAAATATTTCAAATAATTTTGAAAGATTTCATCGGTTTTCGAGAGGTTTAGAAATATTCCCACGGATTTCAAGAAATTTTTTAACATTTTGAGAGAGTTTAGAGGATTTTGAATAATGACAAGCTTTTCTGAGAATTTTAAGGAATTCCAAAGAATTGCAAGAGATTTGAAAAATATCAATGGATTTAGAAGAATTTTTCAGGATTTCCAAAGATTTTAAGACATTTCTAGTGTACATGGGAAAATGAATCAAATTAAGCTGGAAGGGGTTTATACCGATTCCAAAGATTTTAGGGGATTTCAAGGTATTTCAAGAAATTCAACAAGATTGAAGGATTTTATTGAATATCCTGAAATTCTGTGAAAAGTTCTGCTGGCAGCATGCGTTCTGGCAACAATTAAAGAAATGTAGAGAAATTTATAGAAATTTGTGAAATGTTGTGAAAATTCATAAAATTGGTTGAAATATGTGAAATTCATGGACATTTTTTCAATTTGAGAAATGTATGGTTATTTGCAGATAACATTTGATAACTTTGGCAACAGTTTTGCTGGACCCATGCGTGATATCTGAGGTTGCTGAAGCGAAAGCTGAGCAAAACTTTTATCAAAAGTTACCGGTACATTACCATATATATTCATAAATGAGCTGCCCGATCGAATAAGGTCACATCAAATTATTTCGCCGAGAGTTGTGGAATTCTTTTATAAAATTTTCAGGGAGTGTAGTTTGAAATGTTCTACGACTGACACAACAGAAGGAATTTAAAAATTTATTTAAAAAAAATTGCTAATAATTTTTTTCTGATGCTTGGCGCACATTGGACTCTTCTAACTTCCAGCGATTCGTTTATCGAGCGACTTTTCAACAACAAAAAACTTCCAGCAAAAAAGTTGTTAATAACAGTACAAAGGAGTTTTCTGGAAAATTTCAGCACAATGGAACTTGGATTCTTAATACAGTTCACCGGCGCCAAAAATAAAAACTAATGCAGAAATCAAATGATATCAAAGTATTATGAATGAATAAATAAATAAAGCATTATGTAAAATAATGTATTCATTTCATATTAGTTCCTTTTTGAGCCTAACTGTGCGAAAGTAAAACAAAACATAAACATCTAATAGTTGAGATTCACCGGATTCCTAATTCCGCGAACTTTTCAATGCTTCAAATTCGTGGAATTGAAAAAAGTGAGAGATCGAGAGAGTACACATGTTTTTCGTTCGTATTGTAGTAATAATAATCTAAAAAAATTTTTAAAAAATGGAGTCAGTGAAATTTCATTGAAAATCAGTGACAATCAGTAAGTGAATGAGTTCTCACTATTTTATCATCGGAATTTCCGTTCTTTCTTTCAGGGTGAAGAATATATATCTATTTCAAATAAAGTCCAGATTGCAGAAGTTTTTGATCCAGTTAAACTCTTCTGTAAACGTTTGAAGTTTGATGAACAAAGATCTCATTAGTAATCAAAAGTTAAGAAAGCATAATATTTATATTAAAGACGTTTATATATTTTTCAACTAATATTATTTAAACAACGGAAAAAGATTTTAAATTAAAATAAATTATTCTAATGCAATACTATGTATTTATTTAATGATTCATAATACTTTATATTGCCTGATTTCTGGATTAGTTTTTATTTTTGGCGCCGGTGAACTGTATTAAGAATCGGATCTGACACTCGCTTCAGACCGCGGGCGAGTCGTATAGCCGCTGGCGACTTGAGACATTAATAATTTGTCAAATATCAGTTCGATTGGGCTACAATTTGTCAGAAAACTTCTTTGTGCTATTATTAACAACTTTCTCGTTGGAAGTTTTTTGTTGCTGAAAATTCGCTCGAAAAATGAAACACTGGAAGTTGGAGAAAACCAATGTGCGCCAAGCAACAGAAACAAATTATTAACAATTTTCCTTGAATAAATTTTCAAATTCCTTTTGTTGTATCAATCAAAAGACATTTTAGACTACATTTCCTGAAAAGTTTATTGAAAACTTCCACTAACTTACATCTAGATATAGTGTTTAAAAATGAAAATTCGAAAAATTTTCAGAAAGCCTCCAGGGGCCTTCCCACTCTCAGCGAAATAATTGTATCTGCCCTTATTCGATCCGGCAGCTCAAGCTTCCGTAAAGTATAAAAAATTACTATTTCATAAATTTCCACAAATTTCATAATTTTTCATGAATTTCTATAAATTTTAGAAATGTATGGCAATTCGTGGACATTTATAGGTATTGTGTTTGCTAAATTAATTAGAGATACTAATGTGAACTTGGCAAACGAATACAAGCTCACTAAAGATAGATGCTTGTTTTTATGGTAGGTCAAGTGTAATATTTCTGAAATATGTCAAATAGATAGTAATCTTTAGAAAATACGCTTTGTTCATTTCGTCATTACATTGAGTGTTCCTTCGAGCCGGATAATTATCCCAGTGCTGCGGAAATACGTGAAGAAGTTGCTTTGGAGTGAAATCTACAAAATACAGAGAACATTTTTGCGAATTTGTAGGCTGTCAATATGACATTGAATCAATCATTCAAAGATGTGGAGGATCTACAGAAAATTCTGGAAGACACTCCCATAGAAATCCTGGAAGATATAAATATTAGTTTGTATGGAATCACAGAAAAAGGCAATTTCGTAAGAAGGAACATACGCAAGTTCGTTTCACTAACATTTAAAAAAGGAGATAAAGAATACTCAGTTCGCTTTAGAACCACCGAGTCACTGGTAAGCAAACATCGTTTACTAGACATTTCCGAAATCTCCATAATAAATTTAGACCCGAATAATGATATAATTAAATCCATTATCATAATCATTTGAGCCAAACTTGCCAGAAGTGTCAACGGTATTATCGAGACGCGGAAGGTTCCTCACTAGATCAAATTCTCGATGCTGCAAAAGAAGGGAATACACCTGTAAAACTTATTTCAGAAAAAAATATTTTAATTTGAAACGACCGCAGCTTCCTATTGAAGGAACCCGTCTGGAGAGTCAACAAAATTTAATGACAAGACAACAAGAAGTAGCTAGGCGACTAACAGAAGTATATAAAGGAAGAAGCAGAAGCTGCTAAAGCAAATCAAGTTTTGAGACCTTTAAAAATACTAGTTTGAAAAAATGGCTAAAAAACGCAGAAAAACGTAAAAGAGACGAGAAAATACATTCGCACGTCACTCAATACGAAATGATCTTCGAAATTTTGACGGTTTTTCAATTCTGCAATGGCCAGCTTTTTTGTCATATTATAGAATGTCTACAAAAATGTGTGGATTCTCTTCGACTGAAAATATGCTGCGACTCAATAGAAGCTTGTCTGGTGAAGCAAGAAGAAACATTGAAATTCTGTTCGTAACAGCAGAAGATTCAGAGGTAATTTTGACAAATTTCATGGAAAAGCATATGCTGTTTTTCATGAAATAATAAAAACAGCTCAGAAATGTCAAAAAGTCGAGGATTTGAAAATTTCGAAGAATACAATTGTTCTGTGAGAAATATTTTCTTGGCAGTAGAAAATATTGATAGTGATTTTATGAGCAAAAAAAATTACTCTCAATTCTCCTCAATAAATTACGACTACATGTCGTAAACCCAATGGGGAAGTTACCTTACAGATGAAAATATAAATGCTCTTTACGCTTCGTTGAATAATTTTGCAGATTAAACCTAGAAAATTGCAGATATTTTTTCGAAAGTTACTGCACGTACTACAAATTTTCAAGCTACTACTAGCGAAGAGTCTGTGCACATGTACCAATCCTAGAGAAAAAGATATGGGACGAAAATTCAACGAATCAAGATCCTTCAAAATTTGCAGTAAAGGGAGTCATTCTCTGGAATAATGTTCAGCATTCAAAAGAGCAGACATTAAACGATGCTGGAAAATGACATAAAAAGCAAAAGTTTGTTTTTGTTGTCTTCTGAAACATCAAGATAAATGTAAGAAGAGAAAAGTATGTGGAATTGAAAACTGTCCAAGATTTCATCATACAATGCTTCACAAAGAAAATATGTTGCATCTAGAAAATGAAACATTAATGTGCACGCAAGAATCAGTGGATCCTACGATCCTCAAGATGATTTCTGTTAAACTGCGTGGTCCATTAGGAATTGTATCCACTATTGCATTATCAGATGATGGAAGTACATCTACTCTCATATATTACAGTCTTGCAAACATATCGAATTACAAGGCCAAAATTCTCCGGTATGCTCTAAATGGAACGGAGGAATGTATCGTTTCGAAAAATATTCTGGAATTGTGACCAGTGATATTGCAAGTGCAAATGGAACGAAATACTTCAACATCAAGAAAGTGAGAACTATGGAGAATCTGGATTTACCAAAACGAAATTGAGATATAGAAGAACTAAAGAAAGATTACCCTTACATCACTGAAGAGGATTTACCGAGAATAAAAAGTGGAAAGCCAATGATTTTAATTGACCAAAATAATGCTCATGTAATTCTTCCTCAAAAATTATTTCAGCCTATAGAAGATGCACCAATTTTGTCCAAAACTAAAATCGGATGGGTTATAAATGGACCAGTGGAATCACTGACAAGTGGAAGAAAACATTCCGGAGTTACAACTCTCAGAAGTATAAAAAGTCAAACTACCGAAGAAGAACGGGCCACACAGCAAACAGATGACCCTTTACAGATTGGTCTATTCTAAGAAAAAATGGTTAAGAATGAACAATTAAGGGATGAATATTGCTCCGAGCTGGTAAAGTGTCTTTGAATGATAACCTTCTTAAGGGACCTGACTGACTAGTGTCACTGTTTGGCGTTATCTTTGAATTTTGTCAACACAAAATAGCCTTCATAGCTGATATTCGAGAGATGTCTAATCGTGTTCAAATTGCCGAAGAGGATACCTACGCTTAATGTTTCCTTTGGCGAAACTTGAAAACACACGAGACACCTAGAATATATCACATGAAAGCGATGTTATTTGGAACAGGTTCGTCTACATTTTTGGCTCAGTTTGTATAGCACTACAATGCAAAGCAATATGAAGGGAAGTTTCCAAAAGCACAAAAAGCCATTATCTTCAACCATTATGTGAATGACTATATCCATGGAGCTGAGACGATGCTAGTGAACAAGCCTACGTGGCAGCTGTGTATCTTGAAATTCAGGATGAAAATGGTACAGACGTAGTTCTCGTTGCTTCCGAAGCACGAGTAGATGCTCCTCTGCGAAATAAAAAATTTCCAAAATTCGAATCAATGGCTGCAGTTCTAGATGTTAGACTTGCTGAAACGGCACAAGAAACTTTAGATTTTGCTATTAACAACTCATATTTTTGGACTGATTCTACAACTTTAATTCACTGGCTTCATAGCTAAAAGAAGCTTCCCAGTTTCGTATCTTCGAGAATAGGCGACATTTTAAAATCAACGGATACAAAGGAATGGCGTTGGGTACCCAAAGCCCAAAATGTAGCCGACGATTGTACAAAAGATGTGCCAATGATAAACTTAAATCCAAAGCATAGATGGTTTGTAGGTGCTGATTTTCTGCTATTATCAGACGAAGAATCGCCAAAATATAATATATTTCTTTATAAAATACGCAATGGCTCGGGCTATAATGTCTAAAATTGATAGAAAATAAAAATGTATGAAATTTGTGAAAAATTTTTAAGTTGACACATTTATGGTAATTTACCGGTAACTTTTGACGACTTAGATAATGTTCTGCTGGACGTGTGAATTGTGCTTGGTCACCGACTTCAAACTTAACATCATCAGATACAAATTCAAAGTGATGGATCCAATATGGCGGTCAAAGTTGTTAAATTTTTACATAAATGCCTGAAAGTGATATAAAGGGGGTTTTTAGCGTCTCTGATTTCAAGTTTGACGTCTAAAGTTGCAAATTGAAAACGACAGATCGAATATGATGGATATTTAATTAAAAACGCTCAAATTGGGTACAACGATGAACTTTTCAGATTTTTTTTTCTCCACATTAATTGAAAAAAAGTGACTGCAATAATGTATTGAAAAAACATTCAAAAATGGATATATTTTTGAAAACAATACAAAAATTAAAGATAAAGGTATACGTGAAGTCTTTTCTCACATTTTATTAGACATTCGAAGTATGATTAAAAGAATAATAAAATATGCAATGGCTGCGTTGAAATAGCAGATGAAAGTGTTCTTCAATATTTTATTTTGTCAATATACATTTGATGAGCCTATTAAATAGTTTTTATAATATTGTTATGGGTCACAGGATCGCCACTGATTCTACACATCTAGAACCTTCTATGCATGGAAAGTACTAAAAGTACATGCGCAATTACAGGCGTACATTATATTGATTACACATTGTATTGATTAGCTCATATGTATGTTGTATAAGTTACAACATTAGGTTGATTTTCTACTTTATTTTTTATACAAAAAAGGATAATTTTCTTAGGTATACATTTAGTTATATACCTTAGCACTCCACACTTAAAAAGCGCGTACAGAGTTATCGATACTATTGCTGTATAGCCTAAACGCTGTAACCATTCCGAAGTAGTTTCAGTCCAGCTTTTGGGTTTTTTATGAGTGGACATATTATGGAGTATATTTTGGACATCGTTTAGACTAAGTTGTGCTTTTCTAAGTACATCTATATCGATTTGCTTGGGCATTTGAATTAATCTCTTATCTAAGTTATCAAAGTTTCCTAAATTATGTTGCATATCGTAAGTTTCGTTGACAATAATAGTTTTAGTCATATTCAAGTTTTTTGATAAATGAAGTTTATCATGGTTGTTATATATTTCACAATTTTCGCCGGTAATTGATGTGGCAACTTTGATTAGCATAGGTTCGATTTTTTCGCCACATACTAGATCTAGGTTTACGTCGGTTTTCGGAATTATAATATATCCTCCTATCACCGGTATGTAAGTTTCTTTATGAAGTAAATAAGGAGATTTTGGACATGTTGTTCCTGCATATCTTTTCAGTAAACTTGCTTCACAGGTATTTGTTTCATAAACTTTTAGATTAGGCTGATTTCTTTTACATATCAAATGTCTATTTATTTGTTTACATTCTTTAATTGTCTCTTTATCAGTCGGAACGTAACTGTCTTCAAAGTCAATGATCAAATCATAGTCAGGAATTAAGGAATGGAATATTCTTCCAATTTTGGTTGGGATTGGAATTATTCTTTTTACAGATCCTTCCTGGTTTTCAATAATTGGAATATTAATAACGTAACTTAATAATCCATTTACTACCGCTATTGAGATTGAACTAATATCAAGAATTTTCTGGTAGTCTTCCTCAAAATTATATTTTGTTCGATGTTGCATTTCAAACTCTTCTAATGTGATTTTCAAAATTTCAGGAGTTAAAATTTGTGGATGTATAATTCCATATCTACCATTATTGATAGCATCTATTGCTATATTAAGATTTTCGTTCATTTCATCAATTAGGATAGTTATTGAAATTAATTTCATATTAATGAAATTATCTTTAGTATTTGAATTCAGCTTTTCAATTGTTTCAGATTCCAATACAATTTTATCCTTTACTTCGTGGTCTGTATCTAATACTAGTTTGAGAATTTTTGTTTGATTATTTAATACAGAAGCTATTTTCCCATTGTTAGTATATAATTTGTCAAATTCTGAGTTTATTTGGTTTAAATCTGATTCGGTTAAGGTTCCAAATAAGGTTTTCGAGATATCACCTATAAAATTAACTAGTCCTCTTTTATGTCTTTGTTTTCCTAGTAATTTGTGCAAGATTGTAGTTTTGGTTATTAATTTGTTAATTCTATGTTTTATTAATCCTATTTCGTTCCTCGCTATACATTCATTTTCGCATGTCTGTTCTATTAAATTAATTGTTTGTTCTAAGCCTTGACAACTATTATCGGTTGTAGTTAAATTTATTCCTATAATTAGTTTCCATTCTTCGTGGTACAAATATA
Source organism: Andricus curvator (assembly GCA_932195095.1). NCBI lineage: Eukaryota > Metazoa > Arthropoda > Insecta > Hymenoptera > Cynipidae > Andricus > Andricus curvator. The sequence continues at coordinate 19,673 of CAKNYM010029822.1, read as the reverse complement.
CTTTGCTAATTTCCTCCATGTAAAAGTTTCCATACATTTCTTGAAGATTTTAGTTTGCTTGTGTCGTCATTATTAACATCCATAGTACCAGAATCATGATTTTCCTGGAACATAAAATGGCATCACTTGATCAATATGAAGTTGAAGAGTTTTGCCTTCAAATTTAATTCTCAAATTATTATTTGTTGTAATTCCTGTAACAATTCCTGGACCTTTCCAACTTGGATCCAATTTATTTTGTTTTGTATTATTTTTCCATTTGACCTGATCTCCTATTTTGTAACTGGGTGGCTTTTAACTATGTTTTCATCCAAACGTTTCTTAGCTTTCTCTTGTTCAATTTCAATTCTTTCTTTAGCTTTTCTAATGACGTTGTCATGTTTGATTATCTATTTCATTATTAAATCAGCATATGTGAGTGTTGGTGATCTTAGTATTGCTGATGGTATGTTAGGATCTCTTCTGAATGTCATCTCAAAAGGTGAAAAGCCTGTACTTGTATTTTTCATTGTATTAATTACGAATGTAATGAATTTCAAATTTTCATCCCATTGTTTACCATTATCTTCCATTTATGTTTTAATGAGATTTTTTAAAGTTGAATGCATTCTTTCTATGTTACCATTTGCTTGTGGATAGAAGGATGTTATTTTAATATGCTTGACATTTAATGCATCCTCAAATTGTTGCATTAATTCCGATAGAAAGTTTGTTCCTTGATCAGTGAGTATTGTTTTAGGGGCTCCGAATGTATATATATAGTGATCAATCATACTTTCGATTACAGTTTCTGCGGTTTTGTTTTTCATAGGTATTAGAACTGTATATCTTGTTAATCTGTCTTGAATACTTAAAATGTATTTATTTCCTAGTTTTGTTTCTGGCAAAGGTCCAAAAACATCTAAAGCGATTTTCTCATTAGGGTTAGTAGGTATGTCTGGAATGATTGATTGTGCTTGATTAGTGACTCTTGTTGTCTTTTGCAATTGGCAAATAGGACATTCTTTCACGTATTTCTTAATTTCTTCATCCATATTCTTCCATTCACCAATTTCTCTTGCCTTTTGAATTGTATTTTTCTCTCCAAGGTGGTTAGCGTGAGCTTCTTTAATGATGGTTTTCCTTTCTTCTTTAGTTAATTCTCTGGTTTTATTAAAACATATATGGAATCCTATTTCGGGGTAATAATTAGATAAGCATTGTAATATTTCCAAAAGATTTTCTTTTTCTAATGGTGTAAAGGTTGGGTCACCAAAAATCAATCTTACTATTGTCAATCCTCTATCCCTAAATTCTGTTATCAATAATCCTAAATAACGTATCCAATTTCCCTCATTATACTCGGGCATGCCTGCTTTATTTATTGATTTCCAAAGTTTTCCTTCAGCGTTTGGTTTAATTTTAACTCTATTGTTCTTTACTGGGTTTTCTTTCCATTCTAAAAATCCTTTATATAGTTGGTTATCTTCTTCTTCTTCGTCCTTTTCTTCTTCTTCTTCTTCTTTTTCTTCTTCTTCTTCTTCTAATGGTTCCTTAATTTTTACCCTTTCCTTATCTCTTAATATTCTTTGTTTGGTAATGACAGGTTTTTTCAATACAGGTTCTTTATTATCACTTTCATTATCAGAATCACTACTGTCTAATGGTACCGTAGTGTCTGAATCATTAACTGTTTCTTGATCTTGAAGTGGGAACAGTCTTGAAAGACAATCAGCTGCTTTGTTTTCTTTTCCTTTTGCGTACACTATCTCGTACTTATATTCTTCGAGTCTTAATCTCCATCGAAGTAATCTTGAACTAGGGTCTTTTACATTATGTAACCAGACTAAATCTTTATGATCGGTTTGTATTTTAAACTTGGTTCCTAATATATATTAACGTAATCTTTTACAAGCCCAAACAATAGCTAATAATTCTTTCTCAGTTGTGCTATAATTCTCTTCTGCTTTATTTAATGTTCTTGAAATAAATAAACATGGATGTCCTTGCTGCGATAATACAGCTCCTAATCCTTGATTTGAGGCGTCTGTTGTAAGTGTAAATTCTTCTTTAAAATTTGGGAATCGTAATACTGGTGCTTTGCATAAGAGTTCTTTTAATTTTTCAAAGCTTTCTTGGCATCTAGGTGTCCAATCGAATATTACTTCCTTTCGTATTAAGTTGGTCAAAGGTTTAGCTATGGTGGGAAAGTTTTTTATAAACTTTCTATAATATCCAGTGAGTCCTAAAAACGCTTGTATTGTTTTGACTGTAGTTGGAGTTTTAAAGTTTTTTACAGCTTCTGTTTTTGCTGGGTTAGGTTTAACTCCATTTTTTGTTATTAAATGACCTAAATATTCTAATTCTGGTCTGAGGTATTCGCACTTAGATGGCTCCAATCGCAATCCTAATTTTTTAATTCTTTCAAAAACCTCGATCAAGTTTTTGTTGTGTTCTTGTATTGTTTCACCAAATACTACAATATCATCAATGTAGATAAAGCATTTCTCACCTACAAGTCCTCTAAACGCATTATCCATCATACGTTGGAATGTAGCTGGGGCGTTCTTCAATCCAAAGGGCATCCTATTATATTCAAAGTGTCCTTGTGAAGTAGAAAAAGCTGTATATTTTTTAGACCTTTCCTCCATCGGAATCTGATGGAAGCCGGCACTCATATCGAATGCGGAGAAAAATTTAGCCCCACCCAGATGATTTAATATATCATCTATGGCTGGGAGAGGGTACGCGTCTTGGTCGGTGTCTTTATTGATTTGTCTGTAATCTACTACCAATCTTAATTTGTCACCTTTTTTAGGAACTACCCATAATGGCGAGTTAAACGGTGATTGCGAATGTCTTATTATTCTTTTATCCAATAGTTTTTGTGTTTCTTCTCAAACAAATTCTCTATGTTTCTCAGGTAATTTGTGTGATCTAAGGTTTATTACTTTACCTGAATTTAAGATAATCTTGTGCTCAGTTAGTGTTGTACATGGTAGTGGATCTGTATTTAAAGTAAATATTTCGTTGTATTTAACTATGACTTTTTTTATTTCTTTGATTTGATTTTCTATGTGATCTAGTTTTGAAATTTTTAATAGTTCTATTAATCTTCCTGATCCTATTCTGTTTTCGTTTTTAGAATGATAAATCTGATTCGTTGATTCGATAGCCATTATCTTTGAGTAATTTATAGTTTTTGGTATTTCTGTGGGTTTTGTATTATAATTAAATATTGGTAGATTTATTTTACTATTTTTTATTCGGTAAATACCATCCGATATTCCTTCTTGATTTTCTATCCAAATGTCTTGATTATTTTCTTCTGTTTTAATTTGACAAACTAAACTTGAATGTTGTGAGATGTATTCTCCGTCATCATGTAATGGTAACCTTTTATTTTCTAGAATTAAATAATTTGTAGTAAGAGCATATCTTTTGAACTTTTTAAAGAAGGGTAGGCCTATTATTCCTTCTTCCGGAAGGGGAAAATCGTCATCGACAATGTGAAACAGATGATTTTTTTCTAAATAGGTAATATAGGTTGCTTGTTTTGACAGGTGTTTATCTTTGCCCATTAAGAATTTCTTCTTAAATTCTATTTTTTGGAAATTTATTGGTACATGAGAACTTTTTATTATATTAATTGACGCTCCTGAGTCTACTAATAGTTTGTATTGTTTTCCGTCTCGATGTCTCGCGATGATATATTGTAATCGTCCATTAATTGCAGAGATTCGGCTAAGTTCTCGTAGTCTATCTGCTCGTTCTCCTCTTCTCGGGTCATTTCCTGATATTCTATTTCCTCTTCTTGGTTTTCTGAGGAGTCCATATCCCTTGTCATTCTCACTTGAGTTTGAGGTGGTCGTTTGGGGTTTTGAATATTCTGAAAATTTTGAGGTTTGGTATAACACTGTGTCGCCAGATGTCCTAATTTTCCACATTTATAACATTTTATTTTTAACCTATCTGCTAAGGGCATATTCTGATTTGATACTTTGAATGGTGTTGTGTTTGCTTGAGGCCGTGGTGTAGATGTAAGTATTTGTGGTCGTGAAAAATGAGTTATAGGTTTATTTATAATTGGTTTCATTATTCTATTTTTATTTTCCTCCTTAATCCATATTTCTGCCTCTAATGCTTCTTGTAAAGCTTCGTTTAGATTTTCGGGTTTCCTCGCGTAGGTTCATGACGTATTTTTTAACAGCTGCCTTTTCTTCCATTTTTAAAGCTATCTTTCTCTCTTTTCCTGAACTGTGTTCAGATTTTAAGGCATAGGTTAGTTCATTATAAACGCTTCTAAAACGTTGACTATAAATTTGAACGTTTTCAAATCCTTGTCGCACATTCTCTAATTTTGATCTGCATAATTCTACTGAAGTGGTTACACTAAGATTTGATTTTAAAGCTGTGTATAAATCCTCGAAATTGTTTATTCTTACGTGTGTAATTGCTCTTTTTGCATCTCCTATGATTCTTTCAGTTAAAATGTAGTCCAAAAGCAAATTAGGATTGTCACACTGAAGTCGTGCGCGTTTAACTGATCTAATAAAGTCTTTAACTCCTACATCATCGCTTCCCTTTAAAGTTTCTACAGTTCTTATTATGTCTTTGACCGGAAGAAAATCAATGCCACCTTGACCCTGCTCTCGGTTATTTGCATTATGAGGTGTTCTAGTGAGTGGTGTTGTTGAAGGGTTTAACGGCGCGGAGTTATTGATTAAATGCGGCGCGCGTACTGTTAGCGATTCTGCTGTTTGAGTTCTCCTTTTATCTTTCTCTTCATTTTCGCTTTCATCACTAGTAATCTCATGACTATCCGTTACTATTTCTCCTTTTAGTCCTACTGCTTTTTCAATTTTCTGTATCTCTAACATTCGTCTATCGTTTTCTCCTGCTAGGGCATTTACATTAATTATGATTTGATTTAATGTGGAATCCATTCCGTCCATTCTCGTAATCATCAATCTCAATAATTCGTCCGTCGTCATTAACGAAGGGGATCGCGCTCTATTAGTATTAGGAGAGGATGCGCGGGACATTTTTTCTGCTGTGAGGAAGGGATTATTGATCCTATTAATTATATCTATCGAGTCAGAGTCCGCTGATGAGTCTGTCTCGGTATCGTAATGTCTACTTTCTCTGTAAGTGATGAATTCCAGTTTTTATTTCGTTTTTTGTGTAGCGTGTACCTAATTAGTCTGAACGGGTGTAAATTCACGATTTTATATTTTCTTTATAAATTTCGTTTGTTTAACTTTCGCTGAATTTTCCTGTAAATTTTTGCGTAACAAAATTTTCCCGTTTAAACCTTGGTTTCTTGGGATCGTGCTACAACAATGCCAAGAAATTTCAGGTAGGTTTTTTGTTTATTGACGGACACAGAGGCCAGGGAACACCATAGCGTGTGTACAGACGTGAGCCTAAGGATTACAATAGTTTGAACACAAAATTTATAACATTAGAATGTTATAAATTTGTAGGTCAAATCAATTAATCCGTACAAAAATCTAGCTTAAAAACTAGCACTTCTTAAAAACTACTCTTCTTTACTTACAAAATCTTCTTTTTGTTTTGCACCTTTTTCTTCGCTCAGTCGTTAACTTGCCGCCGACCAACTCTCGCTGGGCGTTGGCTCTTCCTTTAAGATGGAGACCGTAGACTCCTATGATGCGATGCTCTGCTACCTCCTTTGGGTTGCTGCTTCGTGGATAGGCCGTTGCCTCTTCCGCCTGTTTGCGGGCCTCTTTCTTTTTCAAATTTTCCTTTTTTAGAATTTCTTATTTAATTGTTTTTCGTGGTATAGCACCCTACTTGGTTCAGGCGCTAGTATTAACAATCAAATAATACTTTTCTTAAGTTTTCGGGTCGCCCGTGGGTAGATCCGGAGTCCTTCTTTATTCGAGTTCCGCGGAACTTACTCGTCTCTTTAATTCTTGTCTCTTCTTTTTTCCGGGTTCTTCTCAAAGATTGAGCCTTTTGATTCCTTCTCCAAAGGATCGTTAGCACAATCCTGGCAGGATCCGCCAAAATGTTATGGGTCACAGGATCGCCACTGATTCTACACACTTTGGAATCAGATATAGTATAGTTTTATTGAAAGAATAAGACTGGAGAGTACAACTTTACACTATGAAGACGAGGTGAAGAACTGTGAAGGACTGAGGAACCGACCCAAATGGGCGGTTTATATATGGCAGTACATCTAGAACCTTCTATGCATGGAAAGTACTAAAGGTACATGCGCAATTACAGGCGTGCATTATATTGATTACACATTGTATTGATTAGCTCATATGTATATAGGTACTTTTAAGCAGGGTACATAACAATATGTTCTTTTCATATTTTGCTCTGAGTGTTTTGAATTTTAATTACAATTGTCGAAATCTTACCCTTTCTTTCGGGAAAATAATTTGTTTTATTTTTTGTTGTTTTTGCATTAGTATATGAAAATCCGCAGGATAGCATAAATTTTTATTGAGCACACACAGTCTGAGGGACAAAACTTTTCCTTGCTCTTTTTGACATGCAGGGGAATGCCGGCGGATGGACAATCGGCAGAAAGTGCTTCATGGATTAAAAAAATAGATAAATTATACGTGAAAAAAATATAAATACAGATATAATTGTCAACACTGTTCTCACCTTTTCTTAATTGATCGGTTCATATTGAAGACGCACAAGAAAAAATCTTATATGCTCAACTTTTCATAAAATCTAACCTCCAGATAATGTTTAAAGTTATTGATGTTTACACATTTGTCAATGTAAAATCAGAAGTAGCAATATCATAATACTCTAAAAATATATAATTCAGGGTGCCTAGATTCTCAAAATATATTTTCTTCATCTTAATTTGGAACCTTGGTTTTTTTCAATGTCAGCTGACTTTGGGATGACATTTGGACTTTCTTCATTTTGGACCAACAGCCAATTTTTGGGGTTCGCTGAAAAAATTCTTTAATAAAAATCTTTATATTATATATTACAGATGGAAGTGATCAGTGGCCACCTGGACAATATGGGAGTGGACAACGAAGACCGGCGCAAGGTTATAGCAGGTGGCAGGGTTCTTCAAGTTCTAACCCTCCACGTAAGTATATTGTAATTTTTTAACTAACAAAAAATTGCTTTGAAATTTTAAATTTATTATAATGAATTGATGCAGATATTTTCAGAAATAATATATGTTCAATTATTATCTCTTTTAAAATACAATGATTGTTGATTTCGTGAACAAATCAAATAAATAAACATACAATGTTGGGACTTGGGTCTGGAAAATAATTTTGTTTGCACTAAAACTGCTTTAAGTTTTGGACAGAGAGATTTATTTTAAGTTGCGTAACTAAATAAACATATAAATTGAACTCATGATCAAAATAATTTGTCTTAATCTCTCTAAATGAGATAAATCTCCATCAAAAAAACGTTCAAAGAAAGGATCAAATTTGAGACTTTGTCTTGAATTTCGAAATTAAAAATTTGAAGCAGTTTTAGTGCAAAAAAATTCTTTTTCAGGCAATGTGCCACAGTTTAGTATTTTTTTCCTTAATTGTGTTTACAAACTCAACAATTATTGTATTTAAGAAAAATTTAATTGACCATATATTATTTTTAGGAATATCTGGATCAATCCAGATGATAAAGGGAAATCCGAAATTTAAAAAACCACAAATTCCAAAATTTTGCACAAAAATAGTTTACGAAAATTATAATTGTTAATGTTTTTAGAAATCCTGACTTAAAATCACTATCCCAATAATTTAAAGCATTTTTAACTAACAAATATTGCTGAACAACAAGATTTGTCTATTTGTTAATTCAATTTGTTTATATTTTCATTATATGCAAACGGTTGTTGAAGAGTGAATCATCATTTTGTGGAAAATCTCGCATTTCTCACACTTTGAGTAAACATATATAATAAATAAATAAATAAGAACGAAAAAATCTCTGACCAAGGTGCGCTTTAAAATTTAGCGCACTGTATTGTAAAAAAATTGCAAATAGGGGCAAAATTGAAGACTGTAAGACTTCTTTGAACAGAAAAAAAATTTTCCTCCCACTGAAAAACGAATGCAATAACTCGTAAATCGCTTGAAAATGCGTAGAAGTATTGTCCACTAGGGAAAATCGATCGATGAAAAACGTGGTCGAAACGTAAAACAAAATATACCTTCGTACTCGTGTTGACTCGGTCGACAAATTTTTCTCATCAAACTTTTTTATTTGACAAGTATTACTCAAGATAAGAGGATAAAAGCGTACGAAATTTCCTGATCAAAAATCGATCATGTTTTATAAAACACAACTCGCGATTATTCGGCCGTTTGATTGTCGTTTTGACTTAGGGTCATTGTATCACAAATGACTATTACTTCATCGAAATTTTGACCTTTGATTTTGCTAATATTAACTGACTTTGGAATTAAATTTGGGCTATCTTTATTTTGGATTAATAGAAAAGTTTTGGGGTCCGTTGAAAACATTCTCTAATAAAAATTTCTATATTATATTGTACAGATGCGGATAGAGAAGAACCAGATATAAACATAGCTCAGCATAGTCAATCGGAACTGCTGCAAAATCAACTTTACGCAATGACCCTCTCTGATCACAGCAATTATCATGGACGTAAGTACATATTGATTTTTTGAACTTAGAACAAAATTGTTGTGATTTAGAAAAAAAATTCCACTTCATAATCGCCAATAAATTGTTCTCGCTGAGTGGCGTTGGCGGTTGGAGACCCCAGAAACAAGTTCCGAATTTTAACTTACAAAAGTACATATTCTCATAGAAAATTTAATTGCGCATCTTTTTTCATGGAATAAAACTGTTGTAGCTTTCTTCATTTTCAAATTAAACCCAAAAATCCCGTTTATTCTGGAATCATTTACTTATGAACTTGTGATGTCTGCCAACAAATTGTCAAAAAACGTTAACTAAATACAAAAAATGCAGTTGACGGTGGTAATGGGTGCTGAAATTTAGGAGAACGCCGTTCATGGTAAAAGAATATGAAATAATTGAATTATTACAAATGATTTTTTAGTCTTGAAATTATAATGATCATGAAATATTACATATTATTATTATCCTAAATAAATTTTCAATCTTGTATTGCTGATTGTTAGAATTACATAATCTTTAATTTGAAAAATTTGTAATTCAACTTTCTGTAGAATTTTTAATTAAGAGAGATAAGTTTTTAACAAAATAGTTGAACTTTCAACCAAAGAGATGAATTTTCAACTGAAAATATAAAATATTCAACAACAAAATTATTTGTAAACAAAGTGATTGAAGCAAAAATTTCATACAAAATAGTGGAATTCTCAAGCAAAGAGGATTAATTTTTAACCTAACAGTTGCATTTGTATCCAAGAAAGATGAAATTTCTACTAAAACAGATAGATTTTTAAATGAAAAACGTATTTATAACAAAAAAGATTTTCAGTTTTTATCCAAATGAGACTTTATTTTAACTTCTCTACATCAAAATATGAATTTCAAACAAGAAGTAAATTTTCTACGAAGATACTTGAATTTTCAATGCAAAAAGACAGAACCGTTTCAAGAAAATATTTAAATTTCCAACCAAAAAGGATGACTTTTTAACAAAAATGTTACATTTTTAAACAAAAAGTTGAATTTTTATTCAAGAAAGATAAATTTTCTACTAAACCAGATGAGTTTTTAAATTGAAAAGAGAAATTTAAAAAAAAATAGTTGAATTTTTCACCATAGAGTTGCACTCTTATGCAAGTAAAATGCAAATTCTACTGAAATAGATGAATTTTTAAATTAAAAGGACAAATTTTCAAAAAAATAGTGGAGTTTTCAACCAAAACAGATTTCAGTTGACCTTTCAACACCAAAATATGAATTTCAAACAAGAAGTAAATTCTCTACGAAATAGCTGACTTTTCAACAAAGCAGGTGAATTTTCAATAAAGAAGGATGATAATTTACATTATTTGCAATTAAATACTCTTCAGTATTCACATTATCAATAATATTATTACTATAAATTAAAATTTCAAAGCTTTCTCGAGTTTTTGAATCGTGTGCAAAACTATGAATGTTGCCGTCAGGTCAGCCTTTCTTCTTCAGGTCAGCCCTGAAGAAGTCAACTGCAATGTTCACGAAACGTCGGCAACATTCATAGTTTCGCACACGATTGAAACCCGAAAAAACTTTAAAATTTAAAATTTGAATTTATGATAATGAATCATCGTGAAAGCATTAAATCAATTAATATTATTATCACTATCAAAAATTATTCAATGTTTTTCAAGCTAATGTTCAAATCAGACATGTAGGTAATAATGTTATTAATTTCGATAATTTGGAAGACGAACGTGTTTTCTTAACCAAAAATATATAGATAAGAATGTTATAACTGTTATTAAATTTCCTGAATATTGAACACTACTAAATTCTAGCGAAATTGATTTATGTTTATTTATTAAATGTACATAAATTCCGAAGGTATTAAGTATCAGTGAAACTCAAAATTATTGATCAAAAATTAAAAGATTCTGAGCATACTTCGATTATAATCGAAGAGAATTCAACAAAAATAAAATATCACAAAATAGATTTTTTAAATGTGAAGTCTGAAATAAGTTACTAACAATGAGACACCACGGCTCTCGGAATATATATTTGGCCCATACCTTTGGTGATGAAAGAGCATCACCAAAGATGAAATTTAGTAAAGCCGTTCGATGCGCTTTTCAGCAGTTTGCGAAAAAAAAATGCTCTGAAATTTTAGCCACATTTCTTATACAAGGAAATTATTTTGTTCGTCAACTGACGAGATAGCTCAAGTGGTAGCGTCTCGGTCTTGCAGCCTGAAGTTTGCTGTTTCGAATCTTGCTACTAGCATTTTCTTTCATTTTTTAAATTGTTTTCTAATAAAAATGACTAGGTTCCAAATTTATATTATGATTATATTTCAGTCAAGAGATAATAAAAATTTGGAATGCTTCTTTTGAAGAAATCTTGTTTTTTTAAAGGTTAAACATTCTTTTGGTCAAAATAGTATTTCAAGCCCAATTTGTCCTATTGTTATATTTTTAAGCTGTTTTATCTGTTAATTTAAAGTATCCTACTTCATTTTAATAGTAAATTTTATATTTGACAAGGGTTTGATTTTCCTTCTTGCAAAAATAACCAAATATTTAATACAAACAATGAGACTCCACACATTGTTTACACATTGAATTCATTTACATTGTAATTCTTAACATCAAATTATTTACATCTTCAGAAGTATAAAAATATGAAGCATTGGCATTGGAACAATATTTTGGCAAAAATAATATTTTACCTTAAAAAAAATTGTGTTTAAAAAAAAAAAAGCATTTGAAATTTGTATTTTCACTTAATTGTAATATAATCTCAATTCAATTGCAATATAATCATTTTCATCGAGAAAAGAAAAACAAAATGAAAATAAAAAAAATGCAGGTAGACTGTGGCTCAGAAGCGCATCGAATGGATTTGCTGAATTTCATCTCTAGTGATGCTCTTTTATCAGCAAAAGTATGGGCCAAATATAAGTTCTGAAATTCGTGGTGTGTGCCCTTGTAATTTTCACATGAATTTAAATATGAGATACAACATTTGGCTCGAAATTTAGAATAAACATTTTTTGAAGAAATTAAAACCGGAGCAATATCGGCATTTTTTGTGCAACAACTCATGTCGACACAAAATGAGATATCGAGTTGAAACTTTGGGGAAAGCATCAGGAAACAGTAATCTGCATTTGCATACAACATTCGGCTCGAAATATTGCAGAAAAAAATGTAATGAATAAAGAAATTCACAAAAATACCGACCGTGCTGTAGAACTCTGTAACCAATTTTCAATGTTCCCAATGAAACATTTTTGAGGTTCTGGCTCACATGTCTTGAGGAAAATGATGCAAACATCGGTTGCAAACATTACACTTGATAATATTTGCTGGTTTGGTGCAAATAAACAAATTGAATCCACAGTGTCAGCAAAGTGCAAAACTGCAAATCCAACCAAGGCCTGTCGCCCTGTCATAGTGTCATTTTCGGGAACTTTAATGACACAGACTGTTGATAATGCAGATTGTTTAGGATTTATTCCGGGATGTAAAAAAAAGAGAAGAAGGTGATGTACTTAGTTAAAACTACTTATTCTTTTCAACTGGCCGAATGCAGATACGTCGGTTTTGCCTCGTGCGTTTTCGGCTTTGTTCGGGTGTGTTCGCGCAGAGCCGGCCTTCACCTCCAGTTTTTGTCTGGCCGCCGCTAAATAAAGATGTTCCGCATGTTTTCGCCGCTATAAGACTTATGTGCACCTTTGGCAATAAACTACTTATTTCCAGTATATTGAAGTGCGTGTTCAATTGACCCAAACCAATCGCCAACATTATAAACACAGATCGCTTTATTACCGACCGAGGAGAAAATAAGTTAATCTTCTGCCGTAATGCCCAAATGTGTCTGTCGATATTTGTTATTGCAGTAGTAACTTTTTTTTCTTCCCCAACTCTATGCTTTACTACACACTGTCCTTTTATATTTATTAATATTTTTCCAAATTTTTTCCGTTTTATTTTAACTTTTATTTTTAAATATGGGGCAAAAAATATCGATCTCAAGACTGGCTGGGTCACGTGACTAATGTATAACATGACCTTAAGACTCAAAGAAATTATAGCGAGATCTTCTTATCAGAACTAATTAGATCAGGAACACCGTGGTCGGTCATTAATACAATTTTATTAATTTCTTTCGAAAATTTCCAAATTTATTTCATTTATTTATATAATTTCCACTTTAAGCAATTGTATTCATTTTAAAACATTATTTTTCACCTATTACATTTTTCAACAAAATTACTTTCTGTTACTTCAATATCGTTATTAATTGTAAAAAATGCAGACATTCAATAATAATTTTGCATTTGAAAACTTATAGTGAATGTAGTTACGACGTTTCTCGAAATTCATACCTTTTTTTACGGAGCTGCTCGGAACTCTCTGAAATCACGACGCGAGGCGATGTCTCGAGATAGCCCGATATTTTAGTAAAATCCGTAACTATCAGTTACGGCGCGGCGTTTTTTTCTATTTTTTTCCTGCCGTATTCAGCCTTCTATGATTTACGCCTGCTGGTAAAGATCAGTTACGGCTCTTTCTTTCGAATCACAAATCGCCAATCTTTTTAGTTAACGGTTTTCTCCAAAAATTATGCAATAATTATTTTTAAACACAAGTCAATAAATCATTCAAATAATCAGGTTAACCTTTTTTACGATTCCAAAGGGGGCGTTTGTGAAAAATACAGTACGCGTCAAAAATTTCTCGTAGGCGTTTTATCCGCGTAGATTTGAAAGCCACTCGAAAATAATTTTTCATATAATACTGCATCCATCGAGGCGTATCTTTAAAGGCAGAACACCCAACTCGAGCACTGCTAGCGGGCGAGCAGTGTGCTAAACTCCAATAAAAGTAGCACAAATTTAATTTTTGGTCGCAGCTGCATAATAGTTGGTACAAGGAGGTTTGTGGAGTCGCTGATTCCGAAATTTTTGTTAAAAATTACAAATTCAAATGATGCGTGTCATATAATGGCAACAAGTTAAATTTGCATACGTTTGTCTGAAACTTGCACGAAGAAAAATTAATCGTATTATTCTCAACACGACTCGGCGTTTTTCATATACACTTGTAAATTTCACTGAAAGTTGGGTAAAATATACAGAAAATCAGTACATTTTACTGAACTTATTTTAAAATCGTCTGAACTGTCATGTTGTCCATACTTGTACTTTTTTCTGCGTGTAGCGTGTGGGGGGTTTTGGGGTCGCCGATCTCGAATTTTTGGCGTCCGTTGAAAGAATTCTTTAATAAAGATCCCTATATTATATCTTACAGATGGAGATTTTGGTATGCCACTTCCACTTGCACAAGGGAATATAATTTCTGGAGCCCACCTGTCGCACTGGCAGGGACATCACCACGACCATGGTCAAAGCTCTAGCAGTAGTGCTTCAAGTCATGGAATTCAACGTTAGTATATTATTATGATTTTTAACTAGCAAACAATTTTCGGAATTTAGAAAAACATCCAAATTTTATTTCCTAACCGCCAATAAATTATTGATCTTGCTGAACGGCGTTGACTCCTGGAGACCTTTAAAAGAAGATTCGAATTTTAAATTAAAAAATACACATTCTTATAGGAAAATTACTTGAGCATCTTTTTATTGTGGACAAAAATGTTGTAGCTTTCCTCGCTTTAAAAATAAACCTAAAGGCCCCATTTTTTAAATAAAAAATTTCTATAAATTTCAAAAAAGGATAATGTAAAGAAATTTGTTGAAATTTATTTATTTATTGAGAAAAAAACCCACAAGGCTATAAAGCACCTTTAGGAGCAGTACAAAGTATATACATAATACGATATAAAAATATGTAGAAATATATGAATATATAGATGCAGAATCTAGAGTGTAGTGTAAATTTTTCTAGCACTCTGGTTTAACCCTCTCAGCCTACACTGGGTGTATTACACCCGGAATATATTTTCGGCTCGCTGTTTTTACTGAAAAGTTGTTTCATTTTTGTGAAAATATTTACAGTATGTGTTGAATTCATCTTATTAATTTTACAATATTCATTTTTATGAGACTTTTAGCTACAATTTAAAAAAAAATTTATTCCGATACGTTAATTTGATCCAGAGATACTGGACTTTAAACTTTGCCCGGGCACAAACCACCCAGTGTAGGCTGAGCGGAAAATTTCGGAAGTGTAGGCTTTGAGGGTTAATATTAAAAATGCACTTTTCACGACATTATTAGGTTATAAAAATTTAAGTAAGTTCATTTGAGTATATGCTGTAAGAAGATACTCAAATCTCATATTAAGATGGCGCTGTTGGTGAACTTATCTTGAGATATAAGTAGACAAATGAAAAAAGAATAACATAACACCTCATGATAAAAAAAAAATATAAAGGAATAAAAAATAGTAATAGAACTGACTATAATAGAGAGGGAAAACAAGAAGCAGGCTGAGTCCACAGAGTTATATTCAATAAAGGTGTACCCATAGATTTTAGAAATTCAGAGAACATATTTTTAAATGCAAATACTGTAGGCGTATTACGAATACTATTCGGCAGTTTATTCCAAAACCGCTTCCCTCTAATTACAAAATATTTTTGCATCAAAAATGTTCTATGAGCTGGTATTGCTAGGGTACGACCTCAGTCGCGTAGCTCAGGCTGACCTGGAAGGTTGTTATTGTCCCGCAAAAACAATTCCCATGCATATACAGGCTTTTCATTTTTAAAGATTATGTACAGCAGATTACATATAATATACAGCAAATCTTGTCAGAGAATTTATCATAGACCACACACCCATAATCAAAATGAGGGAGAATCAAGGCTTTCACAAGGTGGATTCGTGTAGCTTTAGGCAAAGAGTCCCTACTCCGACTAAGCTGATGTAAAGTTCTGAAGGTTTTGCGTGATATTCGTTCAACATGCTCTTTCCAAGAAAGAGTCCTGTTAAATATCAAACCAAGATCTTTGACTTTTGGCGGTGGGTTAGATGAGGGACCCGAAATGGATCCCTCATCGTTTATGTTTTTTTTTTGGGGGGGGGGGGCATTTTTGTCCCAAGAAAAGCTAGGGAAATAAGTAACATCCTCCACAGGGCTCCGCTTGCAGGGGGCAGGGCTAAATACTATGGGATTTGACCTGGTGTCCCAAAGTCTCGGTTAAGACACCTCCTTTGAAACCCTCGCCAAACCACCTCTACTGAGGGAGGCAGGCCAGGGCGTTCAAGGAATCATTAAACCAGTTGCCATTCCCCTCTTGACATGGCGATCACATCTTAGCTTGGCAGCATGAGAATTCGCGCTCTCGATATTCCAGTGGGCTTTGCCATTACCCCCTAGAAGGATCGCCCCTTAGTTTAAGTCTCACCGTCCAGAGTCCGTCAGTTCCCCAGAGTAGCCACACTTTGCGATGCAGCCCCTGTGGTTCACCTATTTCTGATCTGTGGTCTAGTGAGCTCCGTAATCCCTCCCACCAGTTACAAGGTCTTTTTGATATCGAAGGGATGCCGGAAAATGGGCATTCGGCAGAAAGTCCTTCATGGAAACATTTCTTGATCTAAATTATACGTGACAAAAATATAAGTACAAATAATTTATAACTTTGTTTGAAACGACCATGTTATGAGCCTATAGCACAGTCAGATAGACAGTTCCAATAATCAGATAAATAGTTAAAATAATTAATAAGCAGTCGCAGAGAACTGTAATAACCGGGCCAAAAGCTGAATGGCACCTGGGTGAGGTGTCTTTAACGTTGACTCTGGGATACCGGGCGATCTCTCAGAGTATGCAGTCTTATCCTTGCATGCGGGGCTCTACAAGTATGGACAAAAACCCTTTCCCTAGCTGCTCGTGGGAACAACAATGATACTTCAACGCGCATCCTCCTAGTTAAAAGCCGCATACTTCCTCTCTTTGACTAAAGTTGTGTGGTATATGACGATATTACTGATGAGCTAAACGCTAAGCTTGAGCGTACGCTTAATGCTTGCATTCGGTTCATCTATAACATACCCAAAAGTGAACATATTACTCAGTATAGAGAAAGCGCAGGGCTTCTTAACGTGGCCAAAAGAAGACAATTTTTTATGGGTAATTTGTTTTATAGCCTATTCAGTAATGAAGCTCCGCACTATCTTCTTAATCTCTTCCATTTTATTGACAAATATCGACCAACGCATTCCAGTCTCCGCGAAAGGAAAACAGTACTGAAAATTCGGCCACACCGTACGTGTAAAATGCAAAGGTCTTTTGTTATTCGTGGTGCTCGCCTTTGGAACAAACTACCTATAAGTATTAGAATTGCACCTTCACAATTTCACTTTAGAAAACTCCTTTTTGGTTACTTATTTAACACATCAAATCCTACCCTCGAAATAACACATTGGTAACACTTAAATCCTTAATTAGAAATATATATGAGTGTGTGTATGAATGTGGATTTACTTTTAAGTATGTATATTTGCGTATGTATATTATAGTATCCTTGGATTGATAGCCTACATCTAATTATGTGTATTATACACTGTTAAAAATAGTATTAAATTTAAAATACCAATGTATATTAAAATTAATATCTCAAGCATATGAAATCGCTATTTAGGTACGTGTTTATTAAATTTCATATATAATCATGATAATCGCTCAGATAAGTCCATTTTACACAAAATCAAAATAAGATTAGCAGTAATTTTCGATTCTTAATAATAAAACATGATACCTTCATGCAACTAATCAAAAATAAATTTGGATTTTAAGTCAAAAAGTTCAATTACTTAAAGAAATGACAGACCTAACCTACAATCAACTATACTCACATTAAATTTCTACCATTCAGAGAAATTTTTGGAAAGAGTTCCACTTGTACGTTGCACTTTAATCATAAAAAGCAATTCAATCGACGAATTCTAGATTATTACTTCAATTGCGAATATTTGATAAGATATAAAGTGTACAGCTATTCATATTTTAATGTATATTAAATTTCAACTCCCGTGTATGCAAATGACTTCATATACATTTGAATTAAATTTAATACAGATTTTTCCAACAGTGTAGTTCATTTCTTTACTGTTGTTAAATACCTATTTTTGATTTCAATTGTCAAATAGATCGCCGTCACATTTTAATTGTAACATGTATCACCTGTTCCTTATAGAGCTATTTAGCCCTAGGAACTTTTAATAAATAAATACAAATACAATGACACCACCAAACCGCAAAAAAGTTGTAGAGGCGGTTTGAAACAATCGAACGCGCAGAGCACCCGACAATGGGTCGGCAAACAGTGCCGATCACCCTAGAGTTCAGCGTGCTGAAATAATTTGGATGGAAACACGACGAAGAACCGGGGAAACGTCTACATTGAGTGGACGACTGAACTCAAGAACGACATGCTAGACTGCTGCAATGCCAGAATTATCGTTGTTCACGGAGGCCTAACGGCACATATGCACACAATTGGATGCCAGAAACACCCACAGTTTCAGCACTTTTCGATTCTGTCATTGCGAAATTAGCGTGCCTACCTCTTGAAAAATGGATATGTACGCGGAGCGCATCTCCAACCGCTGCTTGAAAAAGCTGCAGATAAAGATGAGGAAGTATTAGGACCTTGAGACATTAAGACCGACCGCAGAAAGCAGACACTTTCTGAGAGATGATAGCGATTTCTTCACAAGGAGAAACATTGAAATTCAGGTTCCTCCTAAGCTCAGTTTATGGTACTGCGAGAGCTTTGGCTGACTCAAATCGAAGGCTAAAACCAACGATGGATCAAAAGACCAAAAGACGCTTGCATCAACTGAACAAGAAGACTGGGTGGGCAAGACAAAATACGCACCGTGTTCACCATGTGATTGACTACATAACATCTGGTAGACCGTTCACGAAAAGGGTTCGAAGGTTCGCCCAAGAACTGAGGACCTACAATCACACACTGCAAAAGTCAAAGCTGCTGACAATCAAGCAGCATATTGTTGACAAAATACGTTTGCTATCTGACGCAAGGAGGGGAATACAGAAGAGGGAGAGATGGATCAGCGAGAATCAGCAGTTTCTTGCTGACCCGTCGCGCCTCTTGAGCGATCTCCCTGTTTCTGTCCAAAATCCATCCGAACCGAACGAGGTAGAGACGTTTTAGAGAGAGGTATACAACATTCCGAAAACACTGAAGTTGGAAGAAGATACTGATAATATCATCCGCCTTGAGGAGTTTTTCGACAACCTCATAACATCTGAGGAGGAATGTCCATAAATCACTGCCGAAGAGATGAAAAAAGCACTCAGGGGCACGAAAAGCTTTTCCGCTACAGGACCAGATAGTATCAAGAACTTTTGGTGGAAGAAGTTTGCATCTACACACCAGTGCTAGAACGCACTATTCTCCTACCGAAAAAGGCGACTCGTCCAATCCAGAAAATCACAGGCCAAAAAGTTGTTTGCACACACTGTATGAGATCTTTACAGCTGTCCTAAACAACAGGATTGTTCGAAGAAGTGAACCTGTATGGAGAGTGATGTATAAACAACGTGGCTCGAAAAAGAGTGTAGCAGGCTGCCGAGAGAACCATCTAATAGACAGGTTATTCCTGTCAATGACCTGAATTGACTACTGGAAAGCTTTTGATTTAATCTCTCATTGACTTACCATCTGTGTGTTGAAAAGTTTGAAGGTTCATCCACACATAGTAAGATGCATAGAGAGATTGATGCCCCTTTGGAAAACTATATTTACTGTCTCATCTGGAAATTATCATGTGGCAACGAACAACGTCACCTTCCAGAGGGGCATCTTTTAGGGCGATGTTATGAGCGTTCTGCCTTTTTGCATTACACTTCTGCATCTATCTCTCGCACTACGAAATTCCTCTGGTTACTTCTGAGCTAAAGTAATAATCATCACAAGCATAAGGCCACTCATGTATTTCATATGGGTGACCTAAAGATCTATGCTATCTATTTGAGGGAATACACAGGCTATGGCTCGAGGGTGGCTTTTTGGGGTCTCTTGAGGCAAAAGATTCTTAGACTATAGATAGTCATTCTAACCACCCGCCCCCCCCC
>CAKNYM010029820.1:4001-21035 GCA_932195095.1 Andricus curvator | reverse complement strand
CGAGGCCTGACATAGTTCTCCTTGACTTCGAGAAACGAACCATGTTCATTATCGAATTTTCGGCATCAGCTGACAAAAACGTCATAGCGAAGGAGAAGGAAAAGAGGGAGAGGTATAAGAGGTGCTCTTGGAGGTGCCAAGGTTTCACTGGTTAATAGCCTGAAAAGCATCCCTGCGTGTCAACAAAATGCTGAGACACTTGCGGGGAAAATGTAGAAGGCGGTCGTCCTTGGGTCGCTCCGTGTCCTCATGGTGCACAAGACTTTTCCCGGATCATCGTATTGAGTTCGTTGCAGACTGTAACCACCTATCTCACGGTCGTGAGACGTGGTTACAGCTGAAATTTTACCGCGATTTCGCTGGGAGCGGGTGCAATTTTTCAGATTAGCACCCGCTCCCAGCGAAATCCTGCGGTTGTCCTTATGACAAACTTTTAATATATAAGATGAGTAAAAGAATGATATGAATTACAGTAAGAAAAATGACTTCTCATAATTGTAAATTGGTGTGTCTCGCGGTCAAGCACCTTTGGCTCATTCCTACACAAGGCGAACTCTCATGACGTAAGCTGCCGTGTACATAGACACAATGAGCAACGTATTGATGCTCTTCGGCGAACGCATGCTGGCACGCGGTGATGCTAATCACCCGTAGCAAGCGTAATTATCATCTGTTTCTTTCCGCTCCCCATGCTACCCTGCTATGCCATGTCGTTCCACCCTTAACGCACCTGAAAACAAAACAGTGCATATCTTCTGATCCAATGCAACAATTTTCACGAAACAAAAAAATACTTAAACAATATGGGACATTCCGAGTACTGTGAAAAGGGTTAAAGTGTAACTTCCAAATTTGGAAGGAAAAGTGAGACCTTGCAATTATAACCTGAAATTAATAAAAATAAAAGAATGTACAACCAATTCATTTCATCAGGATTAATTGCAAAATGCTATCCCAGCGGAATTCTATATTGCTCAAACTTAAGTAACTCTCACAGGCTAAAACATAAAATATCTTGGTGCAATTCACACATTTCTTTGAGTTGCGAAAATTACTGTATTAGCAGCAGTTAAATAACTCATCACTCCCATCATTCCATTTCACCACCAAGTAAAAGGAATGTCCTACCTAGCAAAATTCCCCACTACAAAAATTATGGCAACGCATCGACGAGGGGCATCGATCAAGATTGATCGAGGCATTTCGGCGTGCTTCTTCATCCGATTATGAAGTCTCGAAAAGGATCTCTACCTAGAGACCCGGTAACGCCCATCCCAGTTAAAATTTACTACGGTACCTCGACGCAACCCCTTACGGTTTGCTCCTCAAAGTTGATATTATAAGTCCAAAAGAGGCAAAGATTAGAGGGAGGGGTAAAGGGATTTATCTCCGGAATTGAAATTGTTAATCCGGAGTAGGCCAATATTAAAAGAGGGGTAGATATGTAAAAAGTTAATAGCTTCTCCTGACTAGGGTGCGTTTTGAAACCAACCATTGTAAAAGCACGTAAAAGGATTTCTTGTCTTTATTTTAACGGAGTGCCAACCGAACATCAAAATTTCAAGTGAAAGCCGCTTCAAGGTACAAATTCAGACGGCGATTGAAATTACAAATCAACAAAACAGAGAACCGCTAAAGAATGAGATATCTTATAGAATCTCAAAACGATAAGGAATCTCATTCAAAAGGGTTGTATTTGAATTTGCAAAGAGAAATCCAAAAGGAATAGGGGAGTATAAAAGAGTATTCCTTTTTTCCTGGTTTAAAGCGGCCACTGGAATTTTTCTGTGCAAAAACAAATAAATACGCGAATAGGTGGAAATAAGGGTGCTCGTTTCGCAAACGTGAGTTTCAGAGTGTGTGCGTGCGAGTCCCTTTAAGAACTAGAGGTGTCCGGTGTTATGGACAACGAAACAGAAAAGTTGTATCGTCAGTGTATGTAAATCGGTCAGTGTGAATATTACTATCTAACTTGTCCTGAAATGTCACCCCCTCAGGGTATACCCGTGCTCAATCGAAAACCAAGAGCACGAGGAGGAAAAAAGGTACGTGAATCCTTCAAAAAAGGCTAGCTCATCAAACGTTGATAAATGAGACTCTCGCGAAATTAAAAATCGAGAAAACCCCTGTGGAAAATAAGGTTGAGTCAGACTCTGAATTTCTTCCAGTACAAGCTACTACTTCGTCAACTACCCTAATAAATATCGTCGGCTCAGCGAGTTTAGTTTCCGCAATAGGTCGTAAGAAGTTGAAAAACGACCAAAAATTTAAAAAAATTTTCGAAGCCGCTCTCGATCGGGCAGAAGCTTTCTTTTGGCTAAATCAATAAGTCGAAAAATCACCCTTTCTTAAGAAACCAAAATGTGTTATTTTTCAAAATAAAATCCGGTGTGGTAAGGTTATCCCGAATAACCATCCTCTATTTGGATAAAGAAAAACTAGAGTAGTTAATTTATAAACCTTTGAATGAATATCTGCATGTCACCCAATCGCACGCTCAGTTGACGGGTTGAAGACCTTTCTTTTCCAAAATCCTAAAAAGACGTTTGAATAAAATCAAAGCCTCGAAAATTTAATTTTTGTTTTTTAAAACAAAATCAAATTCATGAGTCTCCTTTGCGTTGACTTAAAACTGAACGCTATAAGCGGAGAATTGGTCGACCTGCGTTTGAGAATTTGATTCTCTTTCATTTTTAAAAAGAAAGCGGGATTCTTGAAATATCTAAAGTGATAATAAAAAATCTCTCGCAAATCTCTCGCGCTATCTTGAGCAAGATAATCAGCGTTTTGAGTTTTTCCTTTATTCCTAATGCCTAAATCAAAATCAAACCTTTCCCAGGGTTCTTTCAAGAATAACACAAAGAGAGGAAAACGCTCTCAAAAATCAAATCTGAAATTAAATTTGAAATCAATATCCTCTAGTTCGATCATTTACAATAATTTGGTCAAACCTGTGAAAAAATTGATTCTTACTCTTTTGGTCAAACCAACTGTTTGGCAACCTGTTCTGCGACGCGAAGATCTCGAAGTAATAGATACCGACAACAGGGAATCAGGATAATTAACGTACGGGCAGTAGACGATACGGACGATTCTGACGCAGACACAGTCATAATTGCGCCTGAATTAGACTTAGAACCTGAGATAGAAGTGGCAACACTAAATTTATTATCGTCAAGCTTTTGACTTGAAAGTGGTTTTCGTGCCCCCTATTATATCGGGAGTTTAGAGCAAGAGGTCATAGAAATTGAAGGAATTGAAGGAAGCTCGAAGGGTCTAAGACGCGTAGGATAATTATAATTCTGCAAATGTAATATAACCATCCAGCAAGGTGTCTCATTCAGATGTTAACACGGACATGAATCCCAACAACGTAGAGGAATACAACGCCCTCGATCCAAACCGAAGCATAGTAAATGATATAAGTGGAAGCAACCCTAACTTGCTCATACCAAACCCAGGGTCTAATCTCGATGCTAGCTTAGTCATGCATTTGATCCTAGAGAATATGACTATGGAAACTAGTACCTATCACATCCCTGATTTCAACGGCAAAACTCCACAATTGAAAGAATTTATACAGGATATTTGCAACGGAGCAGCATTCGTGACACCAGCCACTGAACCAATGTGTATGAGGGCGTTGTTACCCAAATTAAAAGGGATAGCTCGAGAAAGCGTCAGGGACAAGCAATTTATAAAAATAAATGATCTAATCGCACATTTAAAGAAGCGCTTCGCTCCAACAAAAAAATACCAGTAGTATTTCGAAGCTATCGTGAACCTACGCATGACACAAACTGAAAGGGTCAGCGATTATTATGATCGAGTCCAAAGGCTGCTCAGTGGAGCTAGACATACCTTGGAGGAAAAATACTACACAAGATACGGTCAAGAAAAGGCGAGCACTATTATGTTGAAACCTGTTACCGAATGCGCCCTCGACGCATTCATTAGGGGACTCCTTGAAGAAATGTCAAAGTTCGTGAACACTAGGAATCAAAAGGATTTAAGTGATGCTTTGGAATATGCTCTACACATAGAAGAGAGGCAAGACTATGCAAATAAATCCAAAGCTATGGCCTCAACCTATCTATGGATAGGCAGGAAAAGACAAACTGCAAGGGAAGTCCAAAATCCTCAAAGTTAGAGCAAGGTCTAATACAGACGATACCTAGTGGGCCCTTTTCACCCCCAACTTATACACCCTCTATGTCGCCACAACAACCACTCCCAGGATATGGATTGCCTATGCCCTACCCCGGTCTACCAACTGTACCACAATTCCCGTTAAACCAATTTCCACAGAATCTATCCTGGAAGGGATACAGAAAAACTACTTCTAGACCTACCTCACCAGGACCATATAAAGATTTAAACGCGAAGCAGAATCTGGACAAGGTCAGATTTGGATTTAATAAAAACATGGGCCCTATTACCACATCTAGAATTCGACCCAAACCGATCCGTACTGCTGGCTGATATAACTAATCGCCCAGTGAAAACAATAGGCACCTTAGAGCTACCTATTTTAGATTCAGCTGTCGAATTTCACGTGGTCCGAAGTTCCTTTCCGATTACTAGTGAAGGGATATTAGGGCGGCCATACCTCAGACAGGAACAGGCCCAACTTTCTTTCAGGCATAATACCCTGGTAAGAATATCGCAACCGATTAAACCCATCCCTTTTGTGGATGCAGAATCGGAGGAAGCCAAAAGAACCTTGAAGCCGGAAATTAAACATTTCCCCGAACCTGTCAGATTGCCGCTAGAACTCGTCAGCCAGTAACAATAGATATTAATAATGCAGAAGCAAAAGAAGGATGCCTACCCAGAATAAGAACAAAAGAAGAAATATATGTAGGAGAGGCTGTTGTTACGACAAAAGATGGGCTATGTAGGGTTTTAGCTAGAAACACCACCAATGAAGATGTGAATATAGATATCCCCGTCAAGACATTTATCCTTACGACATCTATGAGTTCCCTGGAGAAGACACTACAGAATCGGAATCGGAAGATATTCAATTTTCCCCAACGGTGGTTTTTTTCCCCCCAACCTAAATGGTGAGAAGCTCACCTCCACCAATTTAATTCAACATCAAATCCCTGCCACAGATGACAAGGTTATTGTAAGAAAATCATATCGTCATCCACAGGCTACTAGTGATGAAGTGCGCATTCAAATAGAGAAGCAACTCAGTAGTGGCATAATCCAGTAGTCCAAATCTTCTTACAACTCTCTATAAAAAGGTAAGCGGAGACGCTTATTCTTTGCCTAACATTACCGATATTCTGGACCACCTGGGAAAAGCGCATTACTTTTCCGTTTTCGATTTGGCAAGTGTTTTCTACCAGATTGAAAGAAACCCTCAAGATCGAATGAAAACCGCTTTCTCGACGCCTAGGGGACATTTTGAATATTTGCGAATGCCAATGGGCATTAAAAATGCCCCAGCTACATCATGATGTCAAGGTTATGAGACTATTTGAGCGTCTTCGCAAAGCTAACCTAAAACTTCAGCCGGATAAATGTGATTTTCTTTGGACATATGTGGCTTACCTTGGGCACATAATTGGACGTGATGGAGTGAGGCCTAATCCAGCCAAAATAGCAGCTATCAAAATCTGTCCAATGCCCAAGACCGTGAAAAACATTCGACTATTCTTCAGACTGTCATGGTACTACAGAAGGTTCATACAAGATTACGCTAAATTAGCCAAACCTTTAACGGATCCCTTGAAGAAAGATACCACTTTTGTACGGGATGAAGAACAGATTCAAAGCTTCCGCTAATTACGTCACTATCTATGTGAAGGACCAATATTACAATATCCGGATTTCAAAAACATCTTTGAAATCACTACTGACGCTGAAGACTTTGCAATAGGTGCTGTACTCACGCAAGAAAAGGAAAATATGGACATGCCCATAGCCTATTCCTCACAAACCATAGGTAACAGTGAGTTAAATTACAAGGCAGAAAAAGAATGTTTAGCCGTGCTTTACTCCGTATGAAGCTTCTGGCCGTATCTCTATGGTAGAGAGTTCATTCTAGCCTGTGACCAAAAATTCTGCCGAAATGGAAGCGGTTATAGAAGCAGACTCAAAATTCGTGATTGATAGCGCAACCAAGTGGATTCCAAAACAGGAGACTAGCAAGTGGAAAGCTTACGACAATAAACCGGTCAAAAATTGAATAGAAATTGAAAAGCTAAAAAGAGGAACCTGGTATTTCAGCATCTAAACCAATTGTGTTAGATGCTCCTGCACCAGTATTCGACATTGAAAGCAGCGAAGAAGAAAATTATCAGGAATTGAAAGATCCCATCGTACCACAGAATCACGAAGGACTCAGTAGAAGCGATTTAAAAGAAGAGTTACAAAAGTCTTTTTCTCAGTTCGACAAATCTATCTTCAGCCGTGGAATTAATTTGTCGGGAACCGCAACGGAATTCATGCTCTGGGACCATGAAGGTTTAGAGCGTACACATGTCTCAGAGGGAGAGGTGGACAAGGAACTTCTCGAAGCACTACACTCACTTGATCCATGTGGAGAATATCATGACAACGAGTTCGTAGAAAGGGTACAAAGATTTCTCCAAGAATGTGAGAGAAATGCCCGGAACAACCCTGCAGAAGTAACTGACCTCAAACTTTTCTCTGGAACATCAAACTCTGCTTTTGAGATGAATGAAGAATCGTCTCGTGAAACTCAATTAACGGAACCGAAATCCGGGGTGGCCCGAAAGAATGCAGTACACTTCAATGATCAAGTAGAGGAATTTGAATCGCCGACCAACAAATCATATCCCACTAGATAGTCCTGGTATCCTACACCCATGCCTATGAATCTCCCAGCAGCTATGTCAACTCCATTTATATCCAGAGGGACAAAAGAAATGTCGAATTCCGACACTGAAGCTCCAGAAAGAAGAACAGATCTCCAACCACGACGCTTGCAAGCTCCAGAAGCAAGCATAAAAACGCCCATCGTGTCAAGCGCACTCCCGTCGCACTATGGAATTGACATAAAGATTCCCTACATTGATCCCCTTGATCCCCCTTTAGACTGTAAGAATAAAGACGAATACGAATCCTTGGTCTATGAACCAAGGATCCAATTAAATTTGAGCAAAATGTCAACCTTGATTGTTCAAAATCTACATCTAAAGGAAATAAGAGAATTGAGCCACATAACCGCAAAGAGAGAAGTGGAGGTAGCCACTGGAGAAGTAGAGTTGACTAAGAATGAAGAAACCCCGGATGAATTGGAAAACCAACTCTACGAAATAAGTCTGCAGCAGAAGCTATAAAGTAACCAAACTAGATTGTTCCATGATACCTATATTGGCCTAGGGATCCTTTCACTGGGATTCATAATATACCTTGGCCATGCCCATGTATTGGTAACTCTATCCAAGTGGAATTGCTGCTCCTGTACCAATCATCATGGAACAACGAGAAAGCTACACTAATCTATCGACTCCCACCCCAGCATCAACATCAATGGAAATAAAATACTGGCACAATAGTGCGCTCTATCTCGCCTAGGAATCTAGATGTGCAACAGGTTACTAACCAGAATATGTGCACTATTATGGCAAAGTCAACTGCACTCGCGTTGAAATAAAATTCAGCTACAATACAATTACCAACCCAAAGCTTACAACCCGCTTGAATAAAACAATAGTCGACTAGTGCTAATAATAATACACATAAGCTGGCGTATAAATTATTTTATGATAGTATTAAGGAGAATGAAGACGAAAATAGATAGGGGCGTTTGATATTTCAAATTTAAAAATTCCTGCGAGTTGAATTGAGAAGGAAAAAATTTCAGAATTCAGACATACCACCTCGGTTTCCCCCTCCGCCAAACGAGATAATTGAGTTTAAAAAAAAAAAGATTTATTCATAAAAAAATTAAATATCAAAGAAATATAAAAACATTGCCTGAATAAATTAAATCGATAAAAAATCCCACTAAAGCCATCCCTACCCCGCTCCGAGAAGATATAGTTCGGGCGCCACCGTGATGGAGAGAGAAGGTGCCTCCCCCGCCGTCCTCTGGAAAATAAAAAAGGAAAAACAATGACGGAAATTAAAAAAAGGGGGTGGAGGTCTAAAATCAGAATAGAGGAATTTTGATCAACTTGCCAGGTCCCATTTAGCAATAACTACAACCTCCCCCAACAGGTTGAAGTAGTGCTCCTGCACATAAACCAATTCCAGGTTACGATCATCCGGGGTTGTAACCTCTCCTGCGGGGTGTATTATATTATAAATAAGAAATTAAAAATCTCGTTCTAAGAATACATCCTTGGTTAGATAAACAAATGAAAGAAAAAGATAAAGCAAGTAACCTACCAAAAAAATGGCTTCTCCCCTGGGTTATCAAGACCCCGGCGGAAGCGTCTAGGGTGATTAAGGCCGGGATCTTTAGAACTAGGATGAACGAATCCACTCTGGAAAAAGAAATTTTTTGTTTCCCTCTCTTCTTCTTTTATACAGAATATGTATACAAAAATTCTCAAAAGGACCCTTACCGGTGCCCAATACCCTCGAACGTTATAACGCTCGAGGTCCTGTGCGTACACGTACTAATGGAACCAGTGAGTATGTTCGAAGAGCGGCCGAGGAGAGGACGGAACAAATTCCATGAATTGGAACCATATTACAGCCATTTTTATTTTTTTTATTATTCCTTTTTTTTAAATTGTCTCATTTTATAAATATTCAATTGAAAAATTGCACTCGTCGAACAGTGCATTTTTATTTTTATTTCCATTATAGGTTTTAATTTTGCGAGTAAAAATGAATAGGTTGAATTTCGAAAAGTATAATGCGCAATTCAAAAGTTATTTTAAAATTGAAAATAGTTAAAAGTTTCAATCGGAAGTTACATTTATTCAACTAATAAGATTTTCCATCCAAAATCTTCCAGATATGTTTTTGACAAATTTCGGGAATCTTCTTAAATCTTTGTAAATAGTCGCTTAAAATTTAATTTTTCAAGGAGTCATGTTTAATTCTGTCTAGGATTCTCAGGAAAGTCATTTCAAATTTTTACATTAATTATGATTCTATTCAAAGCTTCTGAATATCTCTTCAGCTTTCTCAAATTCTTCTAGGATATTCAACAATTTTACTTCTAAAAATTAAATTTTCTTTCCAAGTAGAACAACTAAAAATGTAATTTCCGAATGTAGTGTTTTGATTAGTTTAAAATAGTTGATTCATAATCACTGATACTACATGAACGGTGATATATTTCTAAAATATTGAGCCAATTTAAATTTTCTTAATTCAAAAAGAAAAAGAAAAATTCCTTCAAATTTTGAATCAAAACATTATTTTAAATTTAAGCCTCTAATTATAAATATGCAATTTTAAAAAATAAAATAAAATAAATAAATAAATATAATTTAAAATCAGATCTGAACAGCTAAAAAGGAATTTTATCCAAAATTGTAGATTGAAACGCTACCAATTTTTAATTTGTTAAGTCCTTAAAATTGTTTTTTTTTCAATTCTTAAAATAAAAGGTAAATAAAATAAATAAATAAGTAAAATTGGATTTCGAGACGGAAAATTCCACCCGTATATTGCAATTTTATTGAAAATAACATTCAGCCGACGAATTCTAAATCACTAATTTAATTTCGAACATTTGGCCAGATTCAAACAAATGAAAGCACTTTGACTTTACACGCGCATTGCTACACTGACCTGTATAGTGAATTTTATACATAAGTAAATTAAATTGACTACAGTAGTATACGTAATAAAACATTTTGAATCGAAAAAGCATGTGGTTAGAAAGTTTCAAGAATAAATAAAACTCCGAAAGGAAGATTTAAAAATTAAGAAGTGGAGTTAAAATCAAAAACAAAAAGAAATAAAAACTATACTATATTTGAAATTGATACGCCAGTAAATGAAAATTTCAATAATGTTAAATGGCTATAATTTTAGGGTCACCCAATTTTCAATTTTTCTTTTCATAAGTTAGATCTTACATATAAAATTGAATTGTTTGTATTAATGGAAAGTATGATTACAATTTTTTTTAAATTATGAGTTTATTTTAAAGTTCAATTTGGGATAATTCAATTCAATTTTTTTTATCAGTCTGACCAGATTAAATGTTTAAATAATAATTCAAAACAAAAATTCTAGGATGAACAAAAAGTTTTGACTTTGAAAGATTCTATTTAGTTTTAAATTTCAAATTGTAAAATTTTAATTGCTTTGAATTTAAAATTATTCAAATTCAAAAGTTTAAAATTTGTTTTTAAACTAAAATTCTTTAAATATTCAATTCTTAGTGTTTTAACATTGATCTAATTTTCGAAAATTTTTAGTCTGAAAATAATTCAATTTCGTGATTTTTCAAATAAAAATAAAATTATGGTTTTAAATTCGAAATTCTAAAACAGTTCAATCTTTAAGGCCTTAAAAATAAAGTTTTTCTTAAATTAATTTTTAGATTCACTTTTTTAGTTTTGGAATTTCAAATTTCACAATATCTTAGTTTGAATTTCACATATTCAAAATGTCAGGACAATTTCGCACTCAAATATTTCAAAATTTCATATTATAAGCCTTGATAGTCACGTTTTGAATTTAATAGTTTTAGATGTAAATATAAAGCTATTTCGAATAATAAAGCTTAAAATTGTACGATTTAAAAAAAATTGGAATCATATTACAACAATCTTGTTCTGTATTATTCATTTATATATTTTATTTTTTATGTAATATCTTAAAATTGTTCGATTTTTAGGTGAAGATTTAAACAGATAAATCAATTCAAATTGAAAAATATCTGATTACACAATTTCAAGAATGTATAATAATTCTAAAGGAAGATTTGAAGATAAAATAAAATTGAGTGCAAAATTAAATAAGATAAAAATTAAACTTTCTGAAATCAATATTTAAGTAATTGAATAATTTCGGCAATTTTAAATGGTTACAATTTTAGAGTTCTGAATTTTCATGTTGAACCCTAAATTTCTTATTTTTCCCTT
Organism: Andricus curvator; assembly: GCA_932195095.1. Classification (NCBI taxonomy): domain Eukaryota; kingdom Metazoa; phylum Arthropoda; class Insecta; order Hymenoptera; family Cynipidae; genus Andricus; species Andricus curvator. Next base: position 9,999 of record CAKNYM010029820.1, on the reverse strand, counting down.
TCATAGGTTTTAATTTTGCAATTAAAATGGAATTGATTGAATTTTTGAAAGTATAACTAACAATTTGAAAGTTATTAATTTTTTTAACGATTTGAATTTACTTAAAACGATTGAAATTTGAAAGGGTTTGAGTATAAAAAAGTGTTAATATCACAATTTTTGTTAATCAAATTTTATTTTTTATTTTTAGTGTTTTACTTTAAAAATTAATATTTATTTTTAACGTTTTTCTTTTTAAAATAATTGAACACATTTTTCGATTAAAAAAAAATGTTTTATAAGCTTTGATGTTAAATTATAATTTTCTTATGTAAGAACAATTTAAAATTCTAGAATTTCAGAAGCTTTAACTTTGAAAGATTCAATTAAGATTTAAATTTCAAATTATAAAATAAAAACACACTTACCCAATCCCGGTTTCGCGGGTAACTCCTTTTCGGTTGGGATGCGGAGCTCGGAATCCAAAAAATCTTGGAGCAACATTGAGCTCCGGGCACCCAAAGGAAAATCCCAATTTCGCACAGTGGACACCATTTCCTCACTTCCGAAACCACAGGGTACATCACTCATTTTCTTGGAAAAAATAAATTAAAACAAACTATAGGGAACAAAAATTAACGTGCGAGTAGACTGCAATAACTTCATACAAAGCAGATCCAATGCAATAAATCCCACTGTATATATATATATATATATTTCGGTTTCGGTTTTCGGTTTCGATTCCTTTGGAATAGAACTGGAGGGCCTATGACAAAGCCACCGAATGCATCCTTGGATTGCGGATAGAGGGCCCCTGTACCAAGGGTTTCTGCTGAATATGGTTACAATAATTAATAAGCAGTCGCGGACAATTGTCCAGGGATGGTCCCGAAGGAATAAACCCTAAGCGGAGGCGTAGCAACCGTGCCGAAAGCTGAATGGCACCCAGGTGAGGTATCTTAAACGGTGACTCTGGGATACTGGGCGACCTCTCAGAGTATGCAGCCTTATCCTTGCACGCGGGGCTCTACAAGGATGGACGAATCCTTTCCCTAGCTGCTCGTGGAAACAACAATGACACCACTGAAACACCAAAAAGTTGTGGATGCGGTTCAAGACGACCGAACGCGCAGAGCACCTGACAATGGGTCGGCAAACAATGCCGATTATCCTAGAGTTCGGGGTGCTGAAAATAATTTAGATGGAAACACGACGACGAACCGGCGCAACGCCCACATTCAGTGGACGGATCAACTCAAGGATGACTTGCTAGACTGCGATGATGCCAGCATTATCCCTGTTCACCGAGGGTTTATGGCGCGTGTGCACACTCTGTGGTGCCAGAAACACCCAGCGCTTCAGCACGTTTCGCATCAGTCTTTGCGAAATCAAGCCGACTACCTCCGAAAAATGGATATGTACGCGGAGCGCTTCCCAAACCGCTGCTTGATCAAGCTGCAGACGAAGATAACGAAGCGACATTGAGACCAACCGCGGAAAGCAGGCACCTTCTGAGAGATGATCGTGATTTCAGGACATTTAGGAACATTAACATGCAAGTTCCTCCTAAGCCCCAAGATCTAGCTGCAATGGATGCCTCCCTTCGTGGAGATATCTTACAAGAGTCCGACCTCTGGACAATCAATTGCTCAGTTTATGGTGCTGCGAGAGCTTCGGCTGATTGAAATCAAAGGCTAAAACCGACCATGGATCAAAAGTCCAAAAGACGCTTGCATCAACTGAACAAGAAGATTGGATGGGCAAGACATAATGCGTCCCGTGTTTAATGTGTGATTGACTACATAACATCTGTAGAACGTTCACGGAAAGGTGTCGAAAGTTCGCCCAGGAACTAAGGATCTTGAATCACACACTGAACAAGTCAAAGCTGCTGACAATCAAGCAGCATATTGTTGAAAAAATACGGCTGTTATCTGACGCAAGGAGGAGAATACAGAAGAGGGAGAGATGAATCAGGAAGAATCAACAGTTTCTCGCTGACCCATCACGCCTCTTCAGCGATCTCCCTGTTGCTGTGAAAAATCCACCCAAGCCCAAGGAGGTAGAGACTTTTTGGAGAGAGGTATACAAGATCCCGAAAACACTAGAGTTGACAGAAGATACTGCCAATATCATCCGCTTCAAGGAGTTTTGCGACAACCTTATAAAATCTGAGGAGGCATGTCCATGAATCACTGCCGAAGAGGTGAAAAAAGCACTTAGAGGCACGAAGAGCTTTTCCGTTGCTGGACCAAATTGTATCAAGAACTTGTGGTGTAAGAAGTTTACTTTTACACACCAACATTTGGCCCGCATATTCACCTCATATTTAAAGTCGGAGACGCCCATTTCGCAGTGGCTGGTGTTAGGACGTACTATACTCCTACCGAAAAAGGGCAACTTGTGCAACCTAGAGAGTTACAGGCCAATAACTTGTTTGAACACACTGTATAAGATCTTTACAGCTGTCCTAATCAACAGGATTGTTCGACGAATTGAGCCTGTGTGGATACAGATGTACGAACAACGTGGCTCAAAAAAGGGTGTAGCAGGTTGTCGAGAGAACCTGCTGATTGACAGGTGTGTCTGTAAAGACGCTGCAGCCCTTCAGCGCGTCCTGTCAATGGTTTGGATTGACTACCGGAAAGCTTTCGATTCAACCTCTCGTAGACTTATCATCTGTCTGTTGGAAAGCTTGAAGGTACATCCACACATAGTGAGATGCATAGAGAGATTGATGCCTCTTTGGAAAACTAGATTTACTATCTCATCTAGAAATTATCGTGTGACAACGAACAACGTCACCTTCCAGAGGGGCGTCTTTCAAGGTGATACCATGAGCCCTTTGCTTTTTTGCATCACACTTTTGCCTCTATCTCTCGCACTACGAAATTCTCCTGGATACCTCTGTGGCGACACTAATCAGCGCGAGCATAAGGTCACTCATGTATTTTATATGGATGACCTGAAGATCTATGCCTCTGGTAGAAGCAAACTTCAAACTGCTATAAATATCGTCAAGAAGTACACAGGAAAGATTGGGATGGACTTTGGTTGAGACAAGTGTACCAAAATTAAACTGAAGAAAGGAAAGACTACTGGCGTTGCCAAGGACCCTGAGCTTTTGGATATAAGTGTTATTAGACATCTTAATACTGGAGATACCTATACATACCAGGGCGTGCCTCAAAGCCGCATTCAGGACGAAACATCAGTGAAGGAGTCTCTCCCTCCCTTGATATCACCACAGGTGGGATCATGCATATGCATGAAAGGTTGCATATCAATTCATCAGTTCCGCGATTATACATTTCACGCCGTCAAGGCGGACGTGGACCTCTGAATCGCCAGTGTCTTTATAACCGAATTGTTCTAAGTACAGCTTACATCGTAGCGAATGGCAGAGATCCTCTCCTAAAAATGGTCAGGAACCACGAGATGATTGGCGAAGGAGCGTTCCTTCACAAAGCCGCGGAGCAAGCGGCCGAGACGCTTGGCCTGAATTTTAACATCAAAAGTGAGGAAAGTGCATTACTCCATCTAGATGCTTCACTTCTAAAAGCCGAAGTAAAGAAAGCAGAGGTTGAAAAATTTCACCAAGAGCTCGATGCCAGGACGGTGTCATTTTCACCTTAGCATATCGTGACCGCATTTTATTTCAAGAAGTACCCAGTGATAGGTGCAGAGCATGTCATGCACACGCTGAGTACCTAGAACACAAACTATCGGGGTGTCCGACTCACGCAGGAACAACGTATATCTATAGACATAATGCGGCTCTGAGAGTGCTTTATTACCATCTTTGTTGCTCTTACGATGTTGGCCGCGGCCCTACCCTGCCGAACGCTCCAAGGGAGATAGAGTCAATTGTCCAAAACGAGAAGTGCCAAATGTTCTGGAACTACGATTTTCGGACAGCAGTCTCCGTTGCACACTCGAGGCCTGATATCGTTCTCCAAGACTTCTAGAAACGAACTATATTCGTGATCGAATTCTCGGTTCCGTTCGAATACAACATCACTGCCAAGGAGAAAGAAAAGGAGGAGAGGTATCAAGACCTTAAAAGAGAGCTGCAACGACTGTACCCAACACATTCGGTACAAGTAATTGTCCTTGTGATAGGTGCTCTCGGAGGTGCGAAACTATCACTGGTTCGTAACCTTAAAGCCATACCCGCGTGCCAAAATCATGCCAAGGCACTTGCGAGATGGATGCAGAAAGCTGTCATCCTTGGGTCGCTTCGTGTCCTCAAGACACACGAGGGGTTTGCCGGTCTGTATTTGTGATTTCATTGTGCCCTGTGACCACCCATCTCACGGTTGTGAGACGTGGCCATAAGTGTGATTGACCACGGTTCTACTGGGAGCTGGTGTCATTTTTTTAGATGGCAGTTGCTCTCAGTGGGACCCTGCGGTTGTTGTTTGACCCTTTTTTTAATTATATATATATATATATATATATATATATATATATATATTAACGAGGTTTTCCAACTTTACAATGTTTCTACCGTTAACCACGACCTGGCCGGGGATGGCCCAGGATGGAAACCAGGTTACAAATGGACTGCCACTTACCCGTCGTTCGTCACTAACTCATATCGGAGTGAACCAAGTTCGCGGGTCGCGCTCTTCCGACCCGCGAACAACCCTCGAAGCTCGTTTATTATTAATGTCCTTGTTGTCCAGGCGCCAGGTGGAACGCAAGAGTGAGAGAGATGCCAAAAATTTGTACCATTTGAAATTCACGTGATAATTTAAACTTTATTCATAACCTTAAGCTTATTCTAAATAAACTACATCATTAAGAATTGTCTTTTATCAACATAAATCTCCCCAAAAATCTATTCAAATGTATTTAATCGTGAACTTGGGTGCGTAACTTCGCGCCCTGAGGAAACCACAGTTTCAACCAAATGGCCGCCCGAGACACTCCGTGTAGCCTCAACGCCTCGTGGCGTCATTCATCGCGTGCTTACGCGTCAACTCCCGGAGGACGGTCGACCCACTCTATTGTCGTATCACCTGGGCCGTAACCTCCGGGAGTCACACCGCGGCGGGGGGTCTCGGGCAAGCACTTCACTATTTGGACCACACACTAATTATTCCGGGCACACGCGGTCCTACCCGGTCGTCCGCGTTCCGGCTAGTGTCGGGACTGGAGAAGCTACCGGGAAGCAACGAAAGACCACGTACCTTGAAGCCAGTGTGCCAACTCCACTTGGTCGTCTGAATTCATCCTTCTTTTATTTCCTTTTAATTTATAATCTTATTTGGCCGCTGACTCAGGCTCCAGAACTCTCTTCCAGCGACTCTAGTTTCCTTCCTATCACGCGGCACCACCAAGCCACGACTGTCCTCCTGCTCCAGTCTTGTCTGCGCGTCTCCCTCGATTCCTTTCCACCGGGCCCCTTAGAGTTTACGTCTTGTGCCCGCTGGTTGGCTTGGTATAACGGCAGAGGTCCAATGGCCTGTATCCGCCAGTGTGCGTCTTCGTACCTGCGTCCGTCATGGTGATTGGGTCCGATCAACGGGCTATGGAGATCCCCATTGGTCGATAGAAAATGGCCGACCGTCAATGTGATGAGCGGCCGGTTCTGCCGCTCGTAGCCCTTAGTGGAACCGTTGCATCGTGTTCCTTGTTCTGGACACCTGGCTGCTGAGTTCTTATTGGCCACCCGACCGCGGCCTCTGGCCCAGCCGTGTGAACGCGGCCCATAGAAAGTGGCCGGAAGCTCGTCCCTGCCAACGCATAGCGGCCTAGCAACGTTGCCACCGCATGGCCGCCTCGGATGCTTGCTGCCGCTTGGTTGCCTAGCAACGCGGTGTTGCAGTGTCGATTGCGTCTGACGCGGCAATCGGTTCGGTGCTGCCTCTCGCCTCTCTTGGCTTGACGGTCGCGTGGCGAAATCGGAGGAAGTTTCTCTTAAAATCACGTGAGTTTATTTCTAAAAGCACGTTACAATATATATATGTGTGTGTGTGTGTGTGTGTGTGTGTGTGTGTGTGTGTGTGTGTGT
>CAKNYM010029819.1:0-16740 GCA_932195095.1 Andricus curvator | reverse complement strand
TCACTAAACACGTTCTCACTTCCGCCACCAACATGCAAGTCCTCGATCTACAGTGAATATCTGTGTTGTCGAGTTAGGAGTCTATCCTTTCTCAAAAGCATGCTTGTGCTCGCTGATTCGAACTTTGTCACCAACTTTGAACTTTGGACTTCCCCTCAGTATATTTGGCAGTTTTTTAAGCGTTACATCAGCTTCTCTTCATCCTCAGTAGTGACATATTTTGGCTTCATACTGATTGATCGATGTTTGGTATTGTTTTACTTGGAGATGGGTGGAGGTAAAATGTCTATCTACTTATAGTTGCCTCTTAAGCTGAGTTGTGGCCACATCTTATCCTTAGGCGTGCGATTAAATCATTCACAGATTTACGCCTTCAGATTACTATGCATTGAGTAGAGATTATTGTCGTAACGTTGCAAAATATTATTTAAGTAAGTAAGTTTTTTTGGTACACGACCATGCACAAGTATAGATTGCATTGCTAAAGTGACATCTGGTCCTCTCTTGCTTTTAACAGGAACCGTCCAGGCGTACTTGGAAAAAATGTCTATAACGGTAAGTTAATACTTGTAGCCATTATTCTCACGGGCATAGGGTAAAATTTCAACCAAATCTGCCTACCACGTCTCGTCTATACTACGCATTTGCATGCGGCGACGTGGATAATTCTTTCTAGCAGGTTTATGCAGTTCTGTCACTAGTGCCAATTTCTCTTTGTCCATTCTTGATTGCGTTTTATCGAGCATCCAACCGAGCAATGAGTTTAATGTTATGGACTAACAAATCTTGTTGGGTGTCAATCTCCAGATTTTTCAGTTTCTCATTGATTGATTCTTCGAGTATACGTGTCATCAAATTATTATCAACAATCTCTGTTTGCATAGATGATGTGACTTGATACACTGTACGTATCTTGTTTTGTACAATGCGTTGTACAAGTCCCAAATGGACTGCGTCGTATTGTTTTTTGGTCTCACTAACGTTACAAACTCTCTTGTCCTCTATGTCGTAATGGCGGTCGGAGGAAATCTTGCATCCAACACCAGGTGGACCACAGCTTGCTGCAGCGATTCGATCTAGGTGACGTCCAAACACGTCATATTCACCGTGATACTGAGGATAGCGTTATGAGTACACTCCTAATATGTGATTCCAGCTTCCCGCAGTTCCTCAATGATTGATATAATTTCATTGTTGTGGCTCGCCTTGCCTGCTGCCTGAGACGCTAGAAGTAGACGAAGACGATCAACTAGTTTGTGAGGGCCGTCCCAGTAGACGTAGTCAGTCTTTACATTTTTTCTTGCTACCATATACTGTCGTAGGAAACCTCCACTAGTTGAGGATCGTCTGCGTGATACGTTGAACATTTTTGCAATAAAGTTCTTATACTTGATATCACGACTGGTACAAATAGGTTCAGTTGAGCTGTACCGCTCTTTGTGAGCATTTGTAGCCGTCGATATATCCTTGTAATTGTTTAGATCATCAGTGCTTATAGATCACTCTTCAGGAGTTTTTCTAAACAGCAGTTCAAGCAGACCAACTATTTTAATATACTGTTTACCATTAACGTAAATATATTGTCCCTCAAAACTAATAGTTCAATCACTAATCATAAGGGTGCCATCACTGAGCTCACGCACACCACAAATCATATCTAAATACTGCTTTCTATTTTGTTGCAGCATTCTGATGTTCATAACTATCTGCAGGCTGGGTTGTAGAATCTTCTTTAAGCATAATTGTATCTTGCTCTTCTTCAGCACCAGCAGTCTTAAAGGAAGCGTTATCGTCCTCCTCTTCATATTTTTTCGTTACAGGTTCATTTTGCTCAACTGCCTTCTTAATTGAAGGATTAGATATGTCAACCAGTTTCTGCTCAATATATAATGATATTATATCCAATATCCAATATCCAATATATAATGATATTACATCCACTGCATAACTTGTACTTATAGAAAGATAAAACAGTCAAATCCTTTTCGGCCTCTTCCCTTGTTGAGATTACTATCCTTATCAATGACAACAAATCCATACTTGTCAGTATTCCAACATGCTGAACATAAGTCTCGAAATTGAGAACCACTCATGTCAGTGTTGACGTGATCGTCATACACATGTCTCAAGTTCCTTTTATTCTGCTTGAAATATATCAACAGATTAACATTATGTCGAACTAGATGTTTAGGAATTCCAGCGTAAGTGTGACATAAGTAAAAACTGTCAACAAGAGCATACTACTCATATAGAAAAAGGATTTAATGTTATCCTGTTTCTCACAGGCCACATTATCAAAGACAATTATAGAATTTGGTTGAACATCACTTGATTGTATGACTTCTTCATGTTCGCTGAAAGGAAAATATACAACTCTATCTACATTATTTAACACCCGCTCCCAGAATTTATACTTTGGTTGTTTGAGGGATTTCGAGTAGACGTAGACATTTTCAAATTTTAATCCGTTTGGGTGTAGGACTAGGGCAAGTAATGTATTTGTCCTGCCACAATTTGATTCACCCGCTTCTTCTCTGATTGGACTAGGGTGTCAAAGATGTCAACCGGAAGTTTAACGGGTTGTATCTTGAACTGCATCTTGATCTCGACTGCTGTGAAAGCTATAAATACAGCCATTATATAGTTTTTACATCATTTGCGTGCTAACCTTTGTTCAGTGAAGAATAGTTGTGCACCGTAAAACGAATAAAGTATCACACCATCATCGAGGTGAAGGATTGATGAACAAAGTCATCAACAACTTTCCGTTTCAGTTGCACCTACCTGGCTACCAATACTGTGGCCCAGGTACTAAGTTAGCCAAACGACTTGCTAGAGGTGATTGTATACTCGCGAAATCGAGAGAACGCTAAAAACTAACGTGATGGATGCCAAAGCGAAACTCGGTATGGGATTGAAGTAGGAACCTGTTTCAAAGAGGAAATCTATTTCGGAAAGTTTAAAGAAGATGAAACCCAGTTTGAAGAAGAAAACAGCTATAAAAAATAAACGAAAAGCATTCAGAAAGGTTGTGAATGCAGCCTTCGAAACCTTCGAAACCTTCGAAACTTGGTGGTGCTTTGCCACTGATTCCAATCTTTGTTGAACTTGGTGCACTTGGCACTCTTACTGGCAGAGCAGCAGGTGTAGCTAAGGCAGAAAACGATGCTAGCGCAGCCAAAAAACAACTGGCAAAAGCTCAACGTCATAACAATACAATGGAGGATATTGCTCTAGAAAAAGGTTTACACCGAAAACCCTATACAAAAGGATTAGGTCTTTATATGAAACCTTACCGGAAAGGACAGAGACTTCACTTAGGATAGGTGCCAAAAAACTTGCAGTGAAGCTACCTGACCATGCATTCACTGATATCGATCTGTTCAAGTATGGTAAAGCTCTGAAAAGCCCACATTTTTGTGGAGTATTTATGCGTAATCAGCTACCAAAAAAGGGACCCCACCAAATTGAGTCAGCTATTGTTAATCTTGATGATAGTTATGGTCCTGGTACCCACTGGATAAGTTATAGAAAGATCGGTGATAATGTCCTATACTTTGAAACTTTCGGTAATCTTCGTCCACCTTTGGATCTTGCAGATTACCTAGGTGTTGGTAGCGTGATAAAGTACAATCATGACAGATATCAAAATTATGGCAGTGTTGAATGTGGACACTTGTGCTTCAAATTTCCATGTGGACAACTGCACATAAAAGATAAATACTGTTTATATAAGAGTGTACGATGAACTATCTAGAGTTAGTATAGAGAAGAACACCATCATAAATGAATCATTTACTCTCACGATAACAGGAAACTTTTCGGTGCTAGACTCAGGGTATTTACTACCAAAAGAACTCTCTCCTCATAAGAACTATGCACTTAGGCTCGTTGAATTGCTCACATTCAATGCAATTCCTAACGTTGACAATGGGAAGAATGAAATCTATATCAGTGATCTAGTAGTGACTTTACCTCCTGGCGGCTATGAGATTGAAGACATTGAGAGTTATGTTCAGAAGGCTCTAGCAATTGATAGCATTAAAATAAACCTTTAGCCAAATAATAACACATTGCGCAGTGAGATAAAGTGTGATCGCAAAGTGAACTTTCAACAACACGGTTCTATTGGACGTTTGTGGAGATTCACACCTCGTACTCTCGAGACCAATAATACGCATACTTCTGATCTACCTGTAACTATTTTCAAAGTGAGTGCTCTACGAGTTGAGTGCAACATCACTACTGGAGCTTACATCAACGATGGTAAAATGCACACGATTCATGAATTCTTTCCTGTTGTACCTGCAGGATATAACATCGTTGAAGTACCGTCACACGTCATTTACCTCCCAATCGCCGTGAAGATAATATATCAAATTCAGCTCCGCATAGCTTATCAGGACCGAGACTTGGTGAATTTCCGAGGAGAGGTTATAACAATACGGCTACACGTCAAAGCATCATAATGAGCATCGTGTACAATCGCAAAGGAGTCCATATAAAAGCGTCAACATGTCAAATGCAAGGCAGTTGTCAAGCAGCACGCAAGGCGCTAACACCTCAGAACGTGCTCTTTTTGATACAGCTTGTTCTGAAGATAAAAACTGCCGGAATAAGAAACTAGAACGTCCATTGAAAATATTGATCATCTTCTTTTGTTGCAATAAAAATGTAGGAAATACTCAACATTCAACCACAAGTGAGACTGACAAGGCCTGATGGAGTAACAGCTGTTACGGGTACAACACTAGTGAGTAATGCTATCTGCTGTCTATATGGCGAATTTCGCTATGAGCTCAATGTTATTGAGATTAATCGTTGCAAAAATGTAGGTCTCACTAGCACCGTAAAAAGCTACGTCTCACTTACCCCTGGACAAATTTATTTTATGGAGAATGTAGAATGGTTGGATATCCCGGAAGGAACGAAACGTCCTACCAATGATGAGGGATACTTTGATGTCACTATACCACTCAGTATGATCCTAGGATTTGCTGATGACTATCGAAAGATCGTTGTAACCCCAAAGCATGAACTTATCCTGACAAGATCGCGCAGTGACTTAAATGCCTTTGTTCAGGCACGGCAACAGCCAGAAAACAAAGAGCAATTCAAGATTTCGATTCATAACGTGGAGTGAATGATACCATATGTAATGGCTTCAGATGAGCAAAAGATACATTTGCTGAACATTATTGAAAAAGATTTTCTTAAAACTATGAGTTTTCGCTCATGGGAATTGTATGGGGTTTCCAGACGAGTAGAAAGGATAAGCTAGCCAGATATGCTAATCGCTTCGATGACTGTATGAGATGTATGCCAACTTTCGGGCAGCCTACTATGGTAAAGAGCCTGAACCAAGGTTAAACAAAAGTGATTTCAAAGAATACGCTCCTCTTATTGTCATTGGTAAATCAAAACAAAATGAGTTTCTCAACCAGACTTCAGTGGACGTTTGTTTGGAATTTGAATCTGCAGATAATTATCCCGCTGAAAGTGCAGCCTACTGTCTAATTATACATGACCATATGATTTAGTACAAGCCACTGAGTGGTAGCGTAAAGAAGTGGATTTAAGATAATAGTGTCGGGGGTAATGTCAGTGGTAGTGGGGAGAAAATGTATAAAAGAGAGGTGACTTCAGCAACAGAGTTAAGTTTTTATCGATATGGAGTTCATCGTAGACGTACAAGGCTTCAAGTAGCCCCTCAACCAGTTCGTCTTCAAGGAGCTGGCTATAATTCGTCTTTAGAAAGACACTTAACTTGTGTTTTACCTATTTGAACCACCCTACTACTGGGACTCGTTGGATGCTAAATACAAGAGTGAAAATTTATGGTTGGCGCGCAGTTACCATGGTTTGAAATGGACTTCCGGTTATTTGCCCTTAACTCCTAAGAAAACCAAAAGTGTTTTTTTCTGGTCACCCTAATATATATATATTGCAACCTGCGGCCTATGGCCGGGTTAACTGTAGTCGTAAATCGAACTAATTAACTATATTTATAGGTCTAAGAGATGTAAAAGAAAGGGGCTTCTTTTGGAGAAAAGACAAGATTCTATTTCCATTCACATAAATTGTTTTTATTCGGTAATCCCTGAGCTAAACTATTTATACATTCAGGTTTCTAGTCGCTAGTCTAACTTATTGGAACTATGAGCCCTAAAAACTCGAAAGAGAAGGCACAGATTTCTCGCTCGAAATCGTGCGTTGGAAAATTAAATCTACAGAAATGAGTATACAAGCTGCTCTTCGGGCAGTTGCTACTGAACACAGCTAGTGGCTAAATGGTTAATCAAAAAATCGTACAAGGCACAACGGGCCTTTTAAACTCACAGTAAATCTAATAAAAAAGGCTATACATTTATACGAGATTATTTATTCGTAGAATATCTAGAAATTAGAATATAAATACAGAAATGGAACTCAAATGGTCCTACGTTCAAGTTAGAGTGAAAATTAAAGTTAAAATTTAATTCACAAAAGATATGAGTGCAAAATACTATGCTATAAGGAGTAGTTATAGTGAGGACAACGCTTCTCAATATCTTAATCGAAATTAGGAACACACAAAATATTATACACTGCGATTTATTCTTTATATCGAAAGAGTAAATCTGTTCGAAAACTACACATCCTATTTTCCAGTCAAGTACCTACGCTTTAAGGTTCAGTAACCTTTGTAGGTATTTATTCTCGAAGAATCAAGGATTCTACTCGTAAAGGCAGATGTGCTTCTTTTGGTGCCGAGCCTCAAACAGTAAATTTTGGTTAATGCCTTTAATAATTATTGTTATACTACAAAAGGGATTATCCGCAATTTGGCTCATTTGCGTCAAAACATCAAACCTGACTTTATGACCTGTCGCTCAGGCTTCACGGTCCTCGAAAAGCGAGGAAATAGCTCGAGCACGTTTGGGCAGCCTCGTGGCTGAGGAATGTCGCAGCGCAGGTAGCGCCCTATTGTTCTCAGTTAGGGGCGGAAGGAAGAAAGCAAGCGTTTCTGAGCGAAGCTAGTTTTCAAGATAAAATCTTGAGTTTTGAAAAGTTTAAATTTAGAATATTCTGACTAAAAGTTTTCTCTTCAGAAAGCTGGCATTTGCTTCTAAGAATTTCCGCAACCAGGTAGAGCGGTATAACCCCTCGTCTGCTTGTAATAATTTAACAATAATTCGTCTGAGAAATTAAAATACTAAATAGTCTCAAACTCAAATTGTATTCGATAATATGGACCAAGGCCCCCGGTATAACCAGGTTTTTGCTCGAAAATGCGAATACAAGTTGAGGAGAATAAGAATTATACGTTCAGATGATACTCGATAATGTGGACCGAATCCCCCGGTATAACCAGGTTATTTCTCGAGAATGCAGGTATAAATCAAGTCAAATTCCTTTATAGGAAGTACGGAACAAAAGAACTCGCTCAGTTGATCCCTGATAATGTTGGCAAAGTCGCCCGGAATAACCAGGTTATTTCTCGAGAATGCAGGGATAAACGGAGAAAATTACAAACAAAACACAATGAAACAAACACGATAAAGCAATAAATAAAATAAAGCACCAAATAAAGCACAAATAAGACTCACGCAAATAAACGCTCATAGTCGCACGCAGAAGACGCTTTGCTAACGCAGTTAGGATCGCTATCGAAAAATGCCTTGAAATCCTTGGTTAGACCAAATATTTCAAGGCAGGCTGTAGTACGGGATGAAGGGATTCCTTTTGTCTGTACCACAAAGATTTTCGACCCTTTGATCTTTAGCTAAGTTAGAGCAAAGATCAAAAATAGAGTTGCGTTTTTCGGTCGGGGGCCGCTTTTCATTTGCTCTGCCCTCCCACGCTTACGTAAGATCGTTCGCGTGGGAGTTCTCGAGTTTGCGCTTTAGCTTTTCTCCTATGGGATGCTTCTTTTAGAAAACATCACAGAGGAGAAACTACTATTGCCTATTTTTAGGGACCCCTTGTAACTCGGGGGTTACAACTGCCCCCCAAATCGAGAAGGAACAATTGCAAAAATCAGATTTTATACCGAGTGCGCAAACAAAGTAAAGTACATGATATTAACATGGGGTACTGTACGGTGAGTCCCTTCACGCTACAATTATTAGGTGAAGTATATAAACGAAGCATTTTACGGGAGATGTACATTTTATTATTGGTTGACTTACTCACGTAATTGTGACTTCTCATTTTTTCGGCTTCGGCACGTTCTTGTAGATCCTACCTTTGGCATCGAGACACAGGTATTTATTTTCCTCCTTATTGTTGAGATCAGGATTCCTTTCGTCCTTCCTCTCTTTGAATACCCAGTGTTTATTTATGGGCCAATCTTGTGCCTCTGTCCCTCGTTGGTAATTTTCAAAGTCGTCAGGCTTCTCACCTGGATATAGTTGTCCGGGTCCTCGGACTAGAGTCTCTCTCCAAACTCTGCGTTGCTCTCGCTCTTTCTCACGACGAGCTTCTCTCTTAGTTAGTCGTTTTCGATCCTTGTTCACTTTTCTGCAAGCTACCCGCAGGTCTTTCACTACATTTTTGCGGGGTATTTTAATATGCCCACCGAGTTTCAAATCTTCCTTCGTAGTGGGTTGCTTTCTTTTTCCTGGTCTAGCTGGTTTGTTTATGATTCCATCTTCAATCATGGCATCCTGTCGACTTTCTTTCACAGCGTATATCCCCTTCAGTTTAGGCATATTGTTCTTTGCCTTGGTAACATCCAGCCACTGTTGCTCTACCTCGGTGATGTCAGCCTTTGCCTCCGCTTTGGGGTTTGTAACCTCCTTTTCAGGTACCTTGAAGAATACTAAATGCATCGCATTCATGCGAGTTTTGTATATAATTTCGCGTGCGATTTTCTCTTCATCCGTCTGTAGTGGTGTTGAAGATTTCGGCGATGATTTTTCCATTGGTGCTTCCTCGTTTCTTACATCTTCATTTTGTATTGACACCTTCTCCTCTCGCCTACTCGGGCGTGACGACACATCATCGAGTATTTTCGTGGTTGCATCCTCGGAAACATCTTCTTTAAGTTTGTTCACTAGTGATTGGCTCACATTATCTTCCTCCTCACGGGTAATTACTTCAGGGCTAGAAGTTTTTAATGCCTCTATTTCTTTCCCTACCCCTTCTTCTTGCTCACTCGGGCACGATGAGCTTTCTTCACCTTCTTCTTCGATGGTTACAACTTCTGGGCTTGAAACTTTTGGCATTGTTACTTCTTCCTCCTCTTCCTTCTTCTGTTTATTCAAGCCAGATATACCAGCTTCACTCTCCTCCTCTATGTTCTGCTTATTCAAGCTGGATGGACCAGCCTCGTTCTCGAGGCTGGTCTACCTTGTTGACTTTCCTGTTTTCGGGTAGCCTGGCCTTTCTCCTGAGAGTTGAGATTTCCCGAGGTCTGGCGATCAAATTTTTGTGAGAATATGTTTCACTCTTCTCGAAGTTTTCTTCTTCATTATCCATGTTGCACTGGATGGATACACAAGGGTATACATTTAGGCATTCGAACTCAGTGCTTGCGTCTGGCATTTTTGGCTTTACAGTTAATACTGACCTGCCGAAAATTCACAGAGCCCTTAGGACCCATTGCTTTCACTGGTCTTTCCTTCTTCATCCCCTCCTTCGATTTTCCTTCGTAAATACTCCCGTAAATCGTTTGCGTGGTACTGGCCCCTCTCTTTCTTAGTCTCAGTGCCGGACAAAATGTATACATTTGTGGCTACCTATTTCTTAATTTTGTAGGGCCCTCCATAGAGACTGACAAATTAGAGACCATAGAAACCATAGAAAACTGAAAAAAAGGCGTTCGACACGTTACAGGCTTGTGCTAATACTTCTTACTTTCTTTTTATGCGATTTTTCCACACCACCAATTGTTCATTTCAATCGGCCTGTGGGTGTGTCGGTGTGTGCGGCAGGAGGTCCTGCTACCATCTCGCAGGTTTCTGCCCCCATAATGCCTCATATGGCGTAATTTCAGTGGTGTCGTGATTTGATTCATTTATGATGGTCTTAATATTTTCAAGTTGAGAGTGCCATCCGCTGTGTCCAGTAGGAGGAAGGAGGGTCCTAAAGAGTCAAGCCAATTCTCGATTTACTCGCTCCACCATATTTGCCTGTGGATGGCGAATCGATGTGAGGATCATTTGTATCCCCTCTCCTCTAGTGCTTGCCGCCATTTGTGACTGGTGAATTGAGTACCTCTGTCCGAGAGTACTTCTCTTGGCCGTCCGATACTCTCGATGAACTCATCTAATTTTGTTATGGTAATGTCGCCTGTTGCTTTTCTAACTAGATACAATTTCGTGTATTTCAAGAAAGCATCGATCATTACTAAGAGATGTTCATATCAATATCTTTTTTTGGTTAATGGTCCAAAAAAATTTATGGATATGATTTCCAGAGGTTCACTCGTGAGCACGGGCTCCTGCAGAGCTTGCGATGCCTGTGGCGAGAGCTTGTTTCGCTGGCATGAGTCGCAGGCTGCGAGAATTTGTCTGGTCATTTTCGCGCTTTTTGACGCATAAAAGGATTCACGGATTATCTTGTAAGTTTTCCCCGCTTCAGGATGTCCATAAGCAACGTGGCATTCCCATATTATTTTTTCTATCAGCTCCCGCGGGGTACAGATGCGGTACGTGAAGCCATGGCAGTGATATAATGTGTCGTTTATTATTCCAAAACGCGTGCTATTGTCACCTCCGTCCTTCGTTATTTCACGAGCCAGCTGCTGGATTTTTTTTACCTCTTTCTGCTTCTCAGGTAGGCTTCTTATCTCTCTCTCGATCTCCTGTGTCCATTGATGAGAGAGTGCGTTGATTAAGACACGCGATTCGCCGCGATTTTTTTTGTATGTATCGCTGTCGTGTATGCGGCTCAGTACATCCGCCATGATATTTTCTTTACCTGTCAGGTTTTCTATCTTGATTTTATGGTCCTGTCTAGCCAAAATCCAGCGTGTCAATCTTGCATTGACAAATTTGCAAGTTTTGAGAAAAGGTAACGCCAGGTGATCCGTACGAATCGTAATTTGGGCGCCGTGCAGGTATGTAGGGAATTTTTGCAGGGCCCAGACTAGCGCGAGCAGTTCCTTCTCGGTAGTAAAATATGTCAACTCTGCTCCTTTTAATGTACGACTTGCTAAGGTTATTATCGCTTTTTCTTCTCTATCGTTGAGTTGATACAACACCGCTCTGAGCGCATAATTACTTGCGTCAGTTTCGAGATAATATCCTTTTCGAGGATCTGGAAAGTACAGCATGATCAAGGTTCCAAAAGTCCTTTTATTTTTTCAAAGCTTTTTTGTGTTTCTTGGTCCCACTTCCAAGTAGCTCCCTTTTTTATCAATTTATGAGTCCCAGAAATCCTCGAAGTTGATTCACATTTTTAGGGACTGGAAAGTCTTGTATGTTTTTAATTTCCTCAGGATCAGGCTTTACATCTTCGGTGGTTAATATAAACCCTAAGAACTTTGTCTCTGTCTTAAAAAAATGTGACTTCGTTAGGTTCAGCGTTAGATTATTTTTATTTAACCGACTTAAGATTTCCTTGAGATGCTCTAAATGCATTTCCTTCGATTCCGACGTGATTAGCGTATCGTCCACAAAGGAAAGGATTTGATCGCCGAGTCCTTGTAAGGCATGATCAAGTCCGCGTACGAGAGCAGCCGTGCTCGTCTTGAGTCCAAACGGCACGACTCGAAACTCATAGCTACGGCCGCGGTACTGAAATGCCGTGTATTTTCGTGAGTCTGGATGCAGTGGAATCTGCCAGAAACTACTAGTCATGTCGTGGTTCGACATGATGTTCATTCCCTTGCATTTTTGAAATAAGACTTCTGCTGACTCAGGACATTCCCAATCTTCGAATAATATCTCATTTAATCGTCTGGCATCCAAACAGTGTCTTATTGATCCATCATTCTTCACGACGGGCACCACCGGATTGATATAGGGGCTGTTTGATCGCTGAATAATTCCAAGGCTGATCATTCGTTGTACCTCCTCTTCTACTTTTTCTCGATGTGCCATGGGAATGGGGTAACTTCAACCCACGAAAGGTTTTTCTTCTCGTATTTTCAGTATATGTTGGTAATTTGTCAATAGACCTGGCTCGCGACGAAATACTCTCCTGTGTTTCCACAGTATTTCACCGAGTTTTTCTCTCTCTTCTTCTACCAGTGTAGGAGGTCCTTTTCTATGTAGTTCTCCTCCTCTAATCCCCCATTGGTTTCTTGGTCATTAAAGTTGGACGAATTTAGTGTGCATATGCTTAATTCTCCATCTTGATGCTCGCCTCTTTCATTTTGCAGAATTCTTATTGCTGGATGCCCCTGTAGGTAGAGGAAGGTCAGAGTCTTCGCGTCTAAGTCGATGATCGTTCTATGCTCGTCGAGCACGTCGATTCCTATAATACACGTGCGAGAGAGGCGTGACACAACCAAAAATGCCAGTTGGACAATTGTGTCGGGTAATTGCACATCTGCATATATCTGTTGTGTCAGGTGCACAGCCTTGCCCCCCAGGGGTCCAGCTACTGCGACACCTGCTAACGGTAGGCACGGATATCGGTCAAATCTCTCTTTGTTATTGTTGAGAAATTCTTCCGATATACAGGTGATTTCGGCACCTGTGTCTATGAGTGCTTTTGTCACGATGCCCGCAACCTGTATATTTGCAGTGTAGCACTTAGATCGGTTTCTTTTTAAATTCTCCGTTGTTTCTTCCGTTAGTTCCTCACGTGTATTCGTGAGTACATTGGCGAAGTATGTAATTTCTGTAACCACGTCCATTTTTTCGCCCTCTTGATTATTTTTTATTGGCGTGGCTCCTGTTCGTTTCCCGACTCTCCAATGTGGTCATCATATTCCTCGACCGAGTAATTCGTATTTTCGAGGTCCTGTGGAGATTCTATTTCCATGTTTTGTACCAACGGCGATACCACGCTGAAAACACCAGTTCTCGTAAGATCACTGAAGTTAAGCATTGATGGGCGCGGTTAGTGCTTGGATGGGTGACCGTTCAGGAATTACTGCGTGCTGTTGGCCCGTCGTGGGTGTGTTGGGCCCACATTGGTAGTAAATATCCACCTAGAAACACTACCCGAATCGGGTAGTGAGGCAATGAACTTTCGAGTTCGAACTGCTAATCAATGTATGTATGTATGTTTTGTACCTTATATGGTGATTGCCGTTTCCATGGTGCTCCTTCGTACGGGGTTCGCTGCCCCCCCCCCCCAGAACTTGTGTTCTGTTTGGGGTTTGTGCTACCCGTATTTTTAGTGCTGGTACTCGCAGAAGGTAGTGCCGCCCCTGTGGTTACATTTTCATTATTTTGTCGGGTGGGTTGATTATTTGAACTCGATGTTCGCCATTGCTGCCGATGCGATCGAATTCTTCCAAGAGTTCAATTAATTGTTCGCTGCTACCTATGCCTCTGCCAACAATTGCATATTTGATCTCGTCGCTGTAGTGATATATCCGAATTCGAGCTTTTTTCGAACCTCGTGTTGCGTGTACTCGTTCCAGTAACGCTGGCAGAATTTTGTCGAGAAGCTGTCTAGGTCTGTGACGTCATTCTTCACAACCTGCCACCAGTCGCTGGGCGGTCCAGATAGCGATTTTTCAAACAGATATTCTGTATCGCATTGTCGGGGGCGTACCACGTCCCAATACTGCTTGAGTTGTCGCAAGTATCGCATGGGGTTTCCGTCGCCATTGAATTCTGGCAAGACGTATTTTATGTTAGGTTTGACCAATGGCACGGCCGGTGCCTCTGGTCCACGTGTGTCCTGATTTCCCGTGATTCGTTGTGCCGTACGGGTCTGCGCGGTCTCGAGCCTGTTGATCTGGGCCTGCATGCGGGCCTCCCTCTCGTCGAAAGTTTGTGTCATTAGATTCGTGGCTTCTAATGACCAATTCACGCTTCCTTCCAATGAGGCTAATTGCTGCTGCCAGATTCTATCACGCTCCGCCTCCTGCTGTTCCTTGTACCTTCGCTTCTCAGCGACCATTCGCTGCACCCGCTTTACTATTTCCTCTAGTCTCTGGCTAATTAGTGCCCACACCTGCTCAGAGCTAGAGTTTACAATGTAGGAAGAAGTACTTCATGCATCCTCCATATTGTCGGGGGTAGCGGGCCTTATTGCACGGTCCAAGTCTTCATGTTCGATGTTGTTCTCGTCGCCGGATTTCTTCGCGTTTCGCGACGATCTAAGGCTTGCTCTACTCATTTTGAATGTTGTCGTTTCACTCACGGATATATAAAATGTCTTTTGTTCACTTCCTGATTAACCAATGGAAAGTTTATTGTTTCACACGATTTTATGAACTTCTCAGAAATTCTTATGAGTTCACACTTTAAAAAAAAAATGTTTTTACACAGAGACAAAGTTTTTTTTTCTTCCCTTTTATAGTTCACACAAGTTTAAAGTTCTCACTTTCACCGTTTGACTTTGTTTTCACGATCACTATTTCGACGTTTTGCAATAACTGTCCTTTGTGTTCTTGATCCATTTGGTTTAGACGCTCAAGGCAAAGCTTTTTGTTTTCGATTTTTAGTTCGGCTAATGCTGCCTCTAAACCTTCCATGCTTGTCGGAACATTCTTTTGACTTGTCGCCGGTGGCAAGTATACTCTCTTGACATTTTTATCTCCACTAAAAAATGCTGCGATCAATTTTTGTTTGTTTGCGTCCATTTTACAGGGAAAATTTCTATAGATGTAGAATCTTATCTCTTTTTAGACTCGCATGCCCCACGTCGGGAGCCAATTGCAACCTGCGGCTTTGGGCCGGGTTAATTATTATTGTTAATTCAATTAATTAACTACAATTGCGACCCGCGGCTTATGGCCGGGTTAACTGTAGTCGTTAATCGAACTAATTAACTATATTTATAGGTCTAAGAGATGTAAAAGAAAGGGGCTTCTTTTGGAGAAAAGACAAGATTCTATTTCCATTCACATAAATTGTTTTTATTCAGTAATCCCTGAGCTAAACTTTTTTATACATTCAGGTTTCTAGTCCCTAGTCTAACTTATTGGAACTGCGAGCCCTAAAAACTCGAAAGAGAAGGTACAGATTTCTCGCTCGAAATCGTGCGTTGGAAAATTAAATCTACAGAAATTAGTATACAAGCTGCACTTCGGGCAGTTGCTACTGAACGCAGCTAGTGGCTAAATGATTAATCAAAAAATCGTACAAGGCACAACGGGCCTTTTGAACTCAAAGTAAATCTAATAAAAAACGCTATACATTTATACAAGATTATTTATTCGTAGAATATCTAGAAATTAGAATACAAAAACAGAAATGGAACTTAAATGGTCCTACGTTCACGTTAGAGTGAAAATTAAAGTTAAAATTTAATTCACAAAAGATATCAGTGCAAAATACTATGCTATAAGGAGTAGTTATAGTGAGAACAACGCTTCTCAATATCTTAATCGAAATAAGGAACACACAAAATATTATACGCAGCGATTTATTCTTTATATCGAAAGAGTAAATCTGTTCGAAAACTACACAACCTATTTCCCAGTCAAGTACCTACGCTTTAAGGTTCAGTAACCTTTGTAGGTATTTATTCTCGAAGAATCAAGGATTCTACTCGTAAAGGCAGATGTGCTTCTTTTGATGCCGAGCCTCAAACAGTAAATTTTGGTTAATGCCTTTAATAATTATTGTTATATTATGAAAGGGATTATTCGCAATTTGGCTCATTTGCGTCAAGAGCTCACACCTGACTTTTTGACATGTCGCTCAGGCCTCACGGTCCTTCGAGAAGCGAGGGAGTCGCTCGAGCACGTTCGGGCAGCCTCGTGGCTGAGGAATGTCGCAACGCAGGTAGCGCCCTATTGTTCTCAGTTTGAGGCGGAAGGAAGAAAGCAAGCGTCTCTGAGCGAAGCTAGTTTTCAAGATAAAATCTTGAGTTTTGAAAACTTGAAATTTAGAATATTCTGACTAAAAGTTTTCTCTTCAGAAAGCTGGCATTTGCTTGTAAGAATTTCCGCAACCAGGTAGGGCGGTATAACCCCTCTTCTGCTTGCAATAATTTAAAAATAAATCGTCTGAGAAATTAAACTACTAAATAGTCTCAAACTCAAATTGTATTCGATAATGTGGACCAAGGCCCCCGGTATAACCAGGTTTTTGCTCGAAAATGCGAATACAAGTTGAGGAGAATAAGTATTATACGTTCAGATGATACTCGATAATGTGGACTGAATCCCCCGGTATAACCAGGTTATCGCTCGAAAATGCGAGTGTAATCTGAATTTAATTTCCTGAATAGGAAATCGCGGGAAAAGACGCCCTTGATTGATACCTGATAATGTTGACAAAATCCCCCGGTATAACCAGGTTATTTCTCGAAAATGCAGGTATAAATCAATCCAAATTACTTTATAGGAAGTACGGAACAAAAGAACTCGCTCAGTTGATCCCTGATAATGTTGGCAAAGTCCCCCGGAATAACCAGGTTATTTCTCGCGAATGCAGGGATAAACGGAGATAACTACGAACAAAACACAATAAAACAAACACGATAAAGCATAAAATAAAGTAAAGCACCAAATAAAGCACAAATAAGACACACGCAAATAAACGCTCAGAGTCGCACGTAGAAGACGCTTTGCTAACGCAGTTAGGATCGCTATCAAAAAATGCCTTGAAATCCTTGGTTAGACCAAATATTTCAAGGCAGGCTGTAGTACGGGATGAAGGGATTCCTTTTGTCTGTACC